>JACEFZ010020741.1:0-29162 GCA_014155875.1 Cepaea nemoralis | reverse complement strand
ATGGCTCCACAGCGAGGCAGATGTTTTCAAACTAACATACAACCCATGTCATTATATATGTTGTTTCAAAATGGCCGAATTATGTAACACATGGTGAAATATGGTTAGATCATTATATCTGTAATACTTTGGCAGAACTGTGATCAACATGTTATATAACTACCACACTGGCAGAAACAAGTTCAAAACATTTTACAGTGTGTTATGTTTGTAAAATCTCAGTACACTTTGTATGTAGAACAAATATGAAAAATTGAAGTCATCACAAAATGTGCTCCACAGTCCATCGTGAAGCAATATGCACTATGGCTGTCGACTGCTGGCGAAATTCTTTGCACTATAAACAGAATGGTGTTATCATCGGAAGAGATATTGTTTTTTTTGTTGTTGTTGGTTGAGCAAGTGTGTTTCAATATATGAAGTACGAATACACTACGAAGAGATGTGTACAGTCTGGTCTTGAAGCCTGTGGTGTACATTTCCATCCATCCATCATGTGCCATGCTGATAAGCGTGAGCGGTCATGTTTTGCTATCTCACTCGATAACCAGTGTCTCGTATCAGCTCCGTGTTTCTGTCTCGACCATGCCACGTGGCCACGCCATCTAGGTATTTACTTCTCGGTCTTCCCCTTGGTCTCTTCCCTTCGATCTTGCAGTTGTCACCAAGTTCTCCGATTCATTTCTTCTCATATCATGCCCAGAAAATTGTGACTGTCTACGTCTAATGACTCTAATCAGTTTACGGTCTTCGTGTGTTTCTAGCTGGACTTTTTCATTGGTTTTTCTGTCTGTCCATGGTATTCTTTGCATTTTCCTCAGAAACCACATTTTTACAGCCATCAGATGTTTTTCAGCTTGTCTGCTCATTGTCAATGCTTCACAGCCATACAAAAGTACAGGTTCTATGTTGCACTTGAACACTCTTTTTCTCGTTTCAATTGATATCTTTTTTTGGTCAGCATGTTTTTCTTCTTGCAATAAGCTACTTTCGCTTTTTTTCGAACACTTTCGAACAATTTTTGTTCTAATTTTTTCAAGGCATCTCCCATCAGATGTTATGACTGTTCCGAAATATTTTCACGTGTTTCAGAATATGCCCATGTACTTGTATATTACATTGTGGAATTTCCTTCTTCCAGGTTACGACCATAATTTGTGTCTTCTTACAATTCAATTCTAACCCTAGTTGTTCACTTGTGCATCAACCGCGCATCTACTAAATGTTGCAGGTCATGTTCATTGTCTGCAGTAAAGACTGTAATATCTATATATCTAATGTTATTGATGTGTCGTTCCCCAATGTTGATTCCTTCCATATCTTCTATATTTCCGAAAATATTTTCACTGTACATGGAAAAAAGATCTGGAGACATTACACTTCCCTGTTCACATCCCTCTTAATAGTCTGATATTGTCATGCTTTATTATCAATTCTGATGGCAGCTTGTTGTTTCCAATATATGTTGTTTATAAGTCTAAGATCTTTTCCATCAATTTGTAGATCTTCAAGCATCCGCATCATGTCGACATGTCTCACTTTATCGAAAGCCTTTGTGTAGTCAAAGAAGCAAATTTGTAGATCTTTGTTTACGTCTATGTCCTATAGACGTAAACAAAGATCTACAAATTTGCTTCTTTGACTACACAAAGGCTTTCGATAAAGTGAGACAGTTCAGTTACTGTTCTCGGTATCATCATCATCATCATCATCATCATCATCATCATCATCATCATCATCATCATCATCATCATCATCATCATCATCATCTTCCACTTCTGCCGTCAAGCGTCATGGGGAGGAATAATTTGCGTTCCAGCGCCCGGTGGACGGCACTGGATAGTGTCATTCCGTGTGGTTGTTCAATGTCTTTGATGTCGTCAATCCATTTTCTTCTTGGGTGTCCTCGTGGTCTCGTCGCAGATGATCTTTGATGGAAGGCCAGTGATGGTAATTGCTGATGTTGTATTCTAACGACATGGCCAAACCACTTGATCTTCTGTCTTTCAATAAATGTGGCACAAGGTGTTGATCCCACTGTCTGTCTGATAACAGCATTTCTTACTCGGTCTCGGATTGTTAAGTTGGCAGCTCTCCTCAGGCATCTCATTTCGCAGGTGTTGATTTTGCGAAGGTGTAATTTGGATAAAGTCCAGGTTTGAGATTGGTAGCATAGGGTTGGTGTGAATATGCTGTTTATTATCTGTCGTTTTGCGGGCATGGGTATGTTTGGATGTTTCAGTAAGGGTGATAGTTTAGTTTAGTTTAGTTTAGTCGATGGATCAACATCACTGCACACGGGTGCAACCCATAAGTGCTCCGTTTTTCTCCTAACTCAAATCTGAGTCTGGAGAAACTCAGCTCAGTACACGAACACCGTAGCACGGCGAGGATCCTGAAAATACTTTGGGTAGATTTTTAACTCGAAATTTTGCCCGGGCAGCGCCGTTAGGCTACTCTTTTTCGATTTCCAACTGCCAAGGGATTTTTTACGTGCGCAACAATACACACGGGCGTCCGATCTCACTACCCAGAGACCAGGGGAAATTTATTACTAGAAGTCCATGTGAAAAAATCCCGGCATCATCGGGGCCTGAACCCGGGACCGCAGCACTCGAGGCGGACACCATACCTCGAGATCACGCAGCTCCCCAGTAAGGGTGATAGTTGATATGTAAGTGCACTAGTTCTCGGTATAATCACAGCAATTACTGTGCCCTTGCCTTCTACAAACCCACATTGTTCTTCTCCTATTTCAGGTTGTATTTTCTTCCTAACGCTTTGCATGATAATTCTAAGCAAAATCTCCGTGATGTGACCCATTATACTAATTGTTCGACGTTGATCACATTCCAAGGCACCAGGTTTCTTTGGGATTGCAATAAATACAGAATTACATAATTCATGAGCCTTCGTTATTATTTTGAATATCACACTGTTCTTCTCTGTTATCATCATAAAGGTTTTTCACATAATCTGACCATGCATGTGAAATCTGATCTTTTTCTATTATGACTTTTCCATCTTTTATCTTTAGGCAGCCTGCTAATGTAACTGTTCTTTGATTAGTAAGCTCCTGAATTCTTTTGTGCATTAGTTTGTATTTTCACACTTGTGTTCTTTTTCAAATTCTTTGCAATTTTTCTCGACCCATGCTTCTTTTGCCTCCTTGCATAATGTTCTGTCTTTTCTGTGAATTTCTTCATATTTGGCAGGATTGTTTTTGTTTCGTCTTTTTGTTTCGATTAGTTGTAAACATTCTTCAGTCATCCGTGTCTTACGACCCACCTTCTTTAATTTTGGAATCAATTTTTCTGCAGGCCAAACTGATTGAATTCTTCAACATTTCCCATTGATCATCCACATCCTGGAATAGGATCTCTAGATCAGACAATATATCAAATCTGTTCTGTACTTCTATGTTGAATTTGTTTTGTATTTCCTTGTCGTTACTCAAAGTACACAAATCATATTTAGTATTTCCTGTTTTATGCTTGACTTTCTTTAACTTTATCCTCAATGTTCCTGTAAGTAATCTGTGGTCACTATAACAATCAGCACTGGGAACTGTTTTTGCTATTGTTAGCGCATTTCTAACTCTTCTGCTAATCAAAATGTAATCAATCTGGTTTCTAATCCTGCTATCAGGACTCCTCCATGTCTATAATCTTCTAGGGTGTTGCTTAAACCAGGTGTTTCCTACAATCATTTCCTGCTCTGTAGCCCACTCTACAAGTCTGTATCCTATTTAATTTCTCTCTCCGAAACCATAGTTTCCTACTGTGTATCTATCACCTTGATTTCCTACTTTTTCATTGAAGTCCCCTATTATGATGTTTATTTCTGAATTGTTATATTTCTTTAAAGCAGACTCTATGCCATAATAAAATTGTTCTACACTGTCTTCACTGCATTCTCCTGTTGGGGCATATACTTGAATAACATTTATGCCAAAAGGTCTGCCGCTTAATGTAACTAGTAGAACTCTGTCTGACACAGCCCAATATCCTGGAACAGATGGTGATGTTTGCCAGTCCAAAATAATTGCTACCCCCTTTGTCGATTTTCTCCTTCAGAATAAATAATTTTAAAATCTTCATCTATCTTGATACCTGCTCCTGTCCATCTTGTTTCGCACATCCTTAAAATATTAATTTTCTCTCTTTCCATTTCTTGTTTGAAGTTATCTAATTTTTCGTCGTCGTTTAACGTCCTAACATTCAATGTTGCTAATTTTAATGTCTCTGTTCTTGTCTTGCGATGATCTGTCTTTAAGAGACTCATAATGAACTAGACACTTTTAAAGAAGGTAGTTTGCCGTTACTTTCCTTAGACAGATTATTTGTTATTATTATTCATGGACAGCCAGAAAGACCAATGAACAAGTCCTTCAAGAAACAATTGAAGATCGTAAACTGATTAGAGACATTAGACGTAGACAGTCACAATTTTTTGGGCATGTTATGAGAAGAAATGAATTGGAGAACTTGGTGACAACTGGCAAGGTCGAAGGGAAGAGACCAAGGGGAAGACCGAGAAGTAAATACCTGGATGGCTTGGCCTCGTTGCATGGTCGAGACAGAAACACGGAGCTGATCCACGACTCTGGTGATCGAGTGAGATGGCAAAACATGACCGCTCACGCTTACCGGCATGGCACATGATGGATGATGGATGGATTGATTATTCTTAGATATTTGGCTTATCACCTGTAGTATCTCATTGCATCATGCGCCAATCATGTACCAATATGTGGACAAATGAAAAAAAAAAAAAATGAAGAGAGGGAAAAAGTGGTTTAGAAAATGAGACTTACGAGTAAGATCTTCTGAAAGCATGTAAAGAAATTAAAGAAATATACAGAGTGACTGTGAAAAATAGGTGTTACTCCATTTTTCGTAATTTAAAACTATTATGCATTATCACTGTGCGTGTGAGTGTGTATGAATGTGTATATGTGCAAATGTTTGTATGCGTGCGAATATGGCTTTTTATGAGTGTAAATGTGTGTGTGTGTGTGTGTGTGTGTGTGTGTGTGTGTGTGTGTGTATATACACACGATTATTTGTGTGCGTGCTTTTCAGTACAGGTGTAAGTGTTTGTGCGTGTGCGTGTGTGTGGAAAGGATCTTATTTGCTAGTGTTCCATCATGTAAGAAAGATGTCTGTGTGCGTGTGTGTATGTGTGAGTGCGACTGTTATGTCTATGACTAGTGTGCATGTGTTTGATTGCTCTGTGTGTGTGAGTGTTTGTGTGTGTGTGTGTGTGTGTGTGTGTGCAAATGATGTTCTGTGAATGTATAATTGAACGCATGAACGTATACACGCATGCTGTCGCTAAACAAGTCACTACGAAGTGTTCACATTAATAACTCCTGCTTCATCACATATAGACAAGTCTACACACAGCTCGGCAACATGCGAGGGTATGGAAGACATTGGAAAACCAACACATTATCTTCCCAAGATTTCACGAATAGTCATAAATCAGAGGCAGCCACACACAAAAATCTCGTTTTACTGCCTATAGTGGCAAAGGGGGGGGGGGGGTGGGGCGGAAATCTTGAGCCTGAGGAATTAAGGCCGCCTGGCTAGTGCAGTCGCCGCGTACTGTGCAGGTTAGGATGATTTGTGTGTGCCACCGACAAAAAAAACTCCACAATACCAAGGATTCGAACCCGGGTATCTTGAAGGAGAAATCGGCGTTCTTAGCCACTCGGCCAGTCGCTATGAACGACGTTAATGGCTGTCTTAGGACATCCTTGTCAGCTACGGACAGTCATGCGCCACAGGTAACACCAGACTGCCATCCAGCTACTGATGGCAAAATCATAAAGAATACATTTTTTATTGGGAAATAAATTTAAAATAGGAACATGGAATGTTAGGACATTTAATGAGTTGGGAAAGTTGAACAACGTGATAAGAGAAATGGAAATCATGAAAATGAATATTCTAGGCATAAGTGAGAAGAAATAGAACGGATTTGGAAAAATTATAACCGACAAAACCCCCGATAACTTATTCTGGAGGGGATACACAAAGAAAGGAGTGGGACTACAATTTGATTTTAAATACAACAGGCAAGTCAATTATTGGTTACTGGTGTGTTTCAGACAGAGTTATTATGGTCAAAATGAAAGGCAAACTAATTGATATACATATTATTATACAAGTATACGCACTAAAAGCAAGTGGTTATTTCGCATATCCTATTTACAGGACATCGCTGTCAACACCAGCATTTTACCGCTGTTGTTGATATTTTGGCACGATTACGCTCAGCAGTTTGCCATTGCTTTCTGAACGACCGGTTCACATATCCCGTAAGTAACGAAGGCGACGCGATCCGCTACCAAATCTCGTGCAGCTGCGTTACCCCACGTGGATGTACGGGATTAAACGCAAGTAGTAGTGATGAAGAAATACAATACTTTACGATGAAGTAGAAATGGCAATGCCTCAAATTAAATCACAAGAAATAAAAGTAATACTAGAAGATTTTAAAGCAAAAGTAGGAAAGGGAAACATTGAGGATGTAGTGGGGAATTATGGTTTAGGTACAAGAAATGGAAGAGGATAAAAACTAATAGAATGCGCAAATATCAATGATATGCTAAGTGGAAACACCTGACTAAAACACCGTAAAAGACGAGTTTACGTCTGGAAACGCCCTGATTAAGAACACACTTAACCAAGTCGACTACATACATATTAATAAAACAATTATAAATGCGTTTATTATTGTTAAGACAATGCTTGGTGCGGACTGTAATAGTAACCATTTAACAATGTGTAGACACATTAAAATAAGATTGAAGAAAGGGAAAAAGTGGGAGATATATGAGATTTAATAAGATGTTCTGAAAGCAGATAAGAAATTCAAGGACTAAACAGAGTGACTGTGAAAAATAGGTACAATACAGTAGCTAAAATACAGAGCATAAATGGACAATAGGGAAAAGTCAAGTGACTCCATTAATTAAACAGGCAAAGAGATACTACTGGAGAGAAGCCAAAAAGCTAAAAAAAAAAAATGGATAACTGAAGAAATCTTAAGGTTGATGAACACAAGAAATCAATCAATCAATCATGTGCCATGCCGGAAAGCGAGGGCGGTCATGACTCGCCATTTAACTCGATCACCAGAGTCGTGGATCAGCTCAGTGTTCCTGTCTCGACTATGCCATGCGGCCAAGCCATCCAGGTATCTACTTCTCGGTCTTCCCCTTCGGTCTGTTCCCTTCGATCTTGCCAGTTGTCACAACGTTCTCCAATTCAGTTCTTCTCATAACATGTCCAAAAAATTTTGACTGTCTGCTTCAAACACACCAACAAAAACACTACGTGGACACAAGAAAACAGAATAAAAATTACAAACATGAGTATGATAGGATAAATGACAAAATAAGAGATAAATGTGTGAAGGCAAAAGAATGTTGCTTAAAGAAACAGTGCAAGAAAATTAAATTAAATTCTATTACAGATACAAAAAATATGCACATTCAAATCAGTGAGCTCACAGGAAGAGAAAATAAGAGTAAATACAGGTTGTTTAAAATGAAAAACAGGAAAGGTATTATTGGAGGACGAGGTTACAATGAAGAAGTGGAATTAGTATATAATTAATTATATGACGGAGAAAACGAATAATTAACAAAAGAAAGTAACTAGAAGGTCCACCTATTCTAAAAGAGTAAGTCATGACTGCCAAACATATGAAGAAAGGAAATGCACCTGGGCCAGGTGGAATCACAATAGACGAATTAGAAGTACTGGGAGAATTTGGACTTGATATATTAACCAAAATACTGAATGATATTTACAGCAGTGGATACTTACAAAGTATATGTATTTATAGCTATACCAAAATGACCAGGAGCAATTGCATGCCAAGATTTTCGTACAATTAACATAAAAAACATGTCACTACGCTTCTACTCGGAGTTATATTGAGAAGAACAAGAAAGAAAATGAAAATGGAAATTGGTGAAGAACAGTATGGACATGTGGAAGGACAGGGAACAAACAATGCAATGTATAGATTACGAACACTTATAGAAAGATCAATGGAGACACGGAAAGACGCATACTTGTGCTTCATAATGTAAAACATGACGAACTGATTAAAATGTTGGAAGATATCAACATTGATGGAAAAGATATTAGACTAACAAAAACTATTTACTGGAACCAAGTAGCAACATTAAAGGGGGCAGTTATGAACAAATAAAGCTAGGAGTTCGACAGGGATGTGTTTTATCACCGGATCTCTTCTCCTTCCATAGCAAAGTATTAATGAGAGAGATCAGAGAGAAGCCGGAAATACTAATCGGTGGTTATCATATATACAATATATGCTATGTAGATGATACAGCATTGATGGCGGGTAATGCGAAAGACCTACAACAATTGTTGGACATTGTAGTAACAGAGAGTGAAAAGAAAGGACTCTTCTAGAATTCCAAGAAAGCTGTAACAATGCTGATATCAAACAAAAATATAACATCACAATGTGAAATGGAAATAGAAGGGGGAATTCTTAATCAATGTGATAGTTGTAAATACCCAGGGGCATTTGTATGTCAGAGGGAGGTGCACAACATAAATTAGGAGCAAAATAGGGCAAGAAAAAACTGTATTTCAGAAAAGGAAAAGTATCTTATGCAGTTAAATCACTATCGTTGAATGTAAGAAAGAGAGTTCCGAAGTGCTACATATAACCTATTTTGCTGTATGATAATAAATCGTGGAATGTAAATAAAGAAATTAGGAAGAACTTGGAAGCACATAGATGTGGTTCTTAAGACAAATGTTGCGAAATCCATGGACTGCCAGAGTAACTAACGATGATTGCCTGAAAGAGGCTCAAAAATAGAACATTATATACAGCAATAAGATAGAGACAAAGAGCTTTCTTTGATCATGTGATGAGAAGAGAGGCATTGGAGAACATCGTGACGACTGGGAAGATCGAGGGGAAGAAAGGCAGAGGCCTACCAAGAGAAATAATGCTGGATGGATTAAGACGGCGGTATGGAGAAATATAATCAACAGAGTTGATCAAGAACACCAAAGACCGAGATATACGGAGAGTCATGAACGCCAACGCCCGATGGCATCACACTTGATAATGATGATACATATATTCCTATAAGAGGTGATATAAACGCTTCGATCTTTATGTTGCTTTTTCAGTACCCACCAGTTGTTTGTACAAACATGGGAGCAGGTCGTGGACTGAGCATTCAAGCAACCAATAGATAGTTGTTGGTTATGATAAGGGTCTCATGTGGCAACGGTTGGCGGAGGGTCACTTTAAAGAGACAATGGCTACGGGCATGATGTATCCCTTTATACGCAACATAATGACTTTAACTTCCCCCGTGCCTGTCACCAAAACCACCACACGACACCGTGCGATCACATTTTGAGTTTTGCCTATCAGCCAAGAGTGCCGACCACTGTTTGTTCAGTGTCGTACGTGAGCAGTATCCTTTGGAACAATACATATACCACAGCTGGGTTGTTTTGTAAATAAATTGTGTAATGTCCATAAATAAATATTATTTTAAAGATGTTTTAATATACACAATTCATGATTTTGTGAGTTCGAGTAGGAACTCAAAGACGGCTTTTTAACAAGCTCATTGTTTGAAGTAAATTTCAGGCCATGATTAGTAAAAGTAATTGGTAACAGCTAATTTCTTCCCATCGATTTATATCTAGAAGTAGATTGTGGAGATACTCGAATAGAATACAGCAATATCTGCATCATGTAGCAGCCTCGTTGCAGGTCGTCCCTCTCACCAGGTCCCGTCGAAAAGACGAAAAGATTTTCTATCTGTTGCCAGTTCTTCTGCCTTATGTATTTTCACGCCTAAGATATGTATCCGGTTTCCATCTTCCTACTGGTCGACTCCTGCCTCCACTTCATGAATCATGCCTTCAAACACTCTTCCGGGGTACGACAAGGTTGTGTCCTAACCATGTTCATAACTTATATAGACAGCTTATGTAAAGAAACCATCTAAACAGAGACCACAACAACACCGCATGACGAACAGAACACAGAAGAAGAACCAACTGCAAATTACACCATTAGAAAATATTTTTGGACAATCAAGCACTAATAGCAAAATCAGAAGCATAATTACAAATTCACATAAATAGTCTAAACGAAGTGTGTAAGGAACATTACGTGAAAATTAGCATCAGCAAACAGAGGTAATTACTAAAATCTAAGAAGAAAACACAACAAAAGTTCATCTAAATGACCACCCCTTGAAACAAGACAGGAGCTTCAAGTATTTAGGAAGTATAATATCGCCACATGGCAAATCAGAAGACGAGACTGAAAATAAATGCAATAAGGCAAACTAATTGGCAGGTCAAATAGCATTAACACTAAAGAACAAACACGTAACAGTAGATACTAAAATGCACTCGACAACATAATCTTCCTGCCAACTCTATGCTACATTTGAGAAAATTGGACAATAACAGAAAAAGAGAAAAGTAAAATTACAACAACGGAAATGAAATTCCTGAGAAGAATACTCAATGTATCAAGAAGAGAGAACATTAGAAATTATGAAATCAGGACTAGAGTAGGGGTTATAGCAGAGCTAGATTTAAGGAAACAGCAAGTTAAATGGCTCAGCTATGTAACTAAGCTCCCAACTGACAGTATACCACACCAATACATACGGTACAAACCAAACGGAACCTAGGATTCTATTCTCCTTGAATATCAAGAAAACAGTAACAATGGTGATATCAAAGAAAATTTTGACACCAAAATGTGACATAGAAATAGACGGGAACATTCCTAACCAAGTGGATAATTTTAAATACCTAGGGGCATTTTTAACATCAGATGGAAGGTGTACAATTGAGATTAAGAGCAGAATAGGGCAGGAAAAGGCCGCATTTAATAAAATGAAGAATATCTTATGTAATAAGTCATTATCACTGAATGTAAGAAAGAGATTGCTGAAATGCTATATAGAAATTGTCGTGTTGTATGGCAGTGAATCTTGGAATGTAAATGAACAAATTAAGAAGAATTTAGAAGCTACAGAGATGTGGTTCCTCTGACGAATCTTGCAAATTCCTTGGACTGCCAGAGTAACTAACAACGACTGCCTGAAACAGGCTAATGAAACTAGAACATTATATTCAACAATAAGAAAGAGACAAACAGCTTTCCTCGGTCATGTGATGAGAATTAAGGCATTGGAGAACATCGTGACAACCGGAAAGATCGAGGGGAGGAGAGGCAGAGGCAGACAGAGAGAAATGATGCTGGAAGGATTGAGACGGTGGCATGGGGGATTATCATCAGCAGAATTGATCCAGAACACCAAAGACCGTGATCTGTGGAGAGACATGAACGCCTACACCAGCTGGCAGGGCACTTGATGGTAATGATGAAATGTAACCAGGAAAAGAGGCCTACCATGTTAGCGATGGACAGAGGGAATAACAAAGACAATGGGAATCTCAATATATGAAGCCTATAAACGGACACTCTCCCACAGTTTATGCTTCAACGCGACACATCAAGTTCAAGAGTAAGAAGATGAGATGATAAAATGAGATGATCATCCTTCTGTCCCAACAACTGTGATGTTTGCTAAGGCCACAATATTTCAATTTCTGAGACATCATGCTGTTTGTGAGCCAGTTTATGTTGTGCAATAATCTCTTTATACAGTCATACATGTTTCTTCTTGTACACTCTTAGTGTCTTAGCCAATGGGGTACTGTAAGTGGTCTGGTCAATTTGTCACGATACCCGAGCCACTTCTCCTGGCGCATGGTATAGTAAGAGGTTCATAACGTTTATGCCCAACTCACGTTTCTCCGACTTGCTTATTGGCGTCTTTTGTTGCTTTTCATGTTACATCATATGTTTAAAACTTTCAACACTTTCTCGTTCTTCTGTTTCATTTCATTACAGGCCCAAGCGTTCAGAGTTCTTTGTTTTTTTTTCCTCTTGTAATTTCTAAAGAATTTATAATAGGAATCAAATTGCCAGATAGAAAATTTAGATATGGGAAAGATATGTTCCAGTTTAAGCAGAAATAATCTACTGAAAAATGCATCGAACACAGCATGTCGTGGGAGACAACACTTCCGAGATAAGGGCAAAAATACTCACGTGCGAAAAAATAAATATGAGCACTTCTTACAGCAATCGCAAGAATCGACTCAATCCCCTGCTCTAAACACTGAAGATTCTAAGTCCTCAACTTAACACTGGTTAAAATAGATGTGGATCTACTTAATTGCAACTGGTTTTGCCCATATGGTTCAGTCTTTATCCGACAGCGGATAACGTGTAAAGAGCCTGAACTCCATAGCTCCGGCGACCACCCCGAGGATCTCCGAAAAAAATTCATACGTAAATGGAATGACAGAGTCGGAGGAAGAATTCACGACCTTATGAGCACGAGGTAGACCCCTCAATCACTTGGCCATAAGAGCCCTCTAGTCCGCAACTTCTGTTCACATCGTCATCCAGCTCTCGTTGAACAAGTACAAAAGGCAATTATTCACATGGAAGTTCCCGGACAGTATTACCAAAAATCAAATAGATTATATTTTAACAGAAAGAAGATGGAGATCAAGCATAACATCTGCAAAAACCCTACGAAATGCAGACTGTGATGCAGATCATCAGTTATTAGAAGCAGATCTGAAATTAAAACTCAAAAATCTTACCCGAGGACCAAGGCCATTTCGTTTTGATCTCACAAAAATACCAGATGCATACAACGTAGAAGTGAGGAATCATTTTAGGGTCTTGATGTCTATGCAGGAGGTATTGACACCTAATGAACTGACCGTACAAGCTAGAGATATCTTGATAACAGCAGCCAAAGATTTAATTCCGACCAGGACTAAGAAGCATAGGCCATGGATTACACCACACACGTTAGAATTAATAAAACAACGAAGGGAACCGAAACAGAAAGGAGAAACCGACAACAGGATGAAGTATAAATCTTTAACATGAGAAATAAGCAAGAAAGCAAGAAAGGACAAAAACCAATATATACAAGATTGTTGTTTTAAAATAGAGAAATATTATAAGAATGGAAGAGATTATGAAATGTTCAAAGAAATAAAGTTTTTGGCAAGAAATATTCAACCTCAATTAAATGTTATATGTGACAAGATGGGAATATTTTTTTTCCGCATATCCTTTACAGGACATCGCTGTCAGCATCTTTCAGGTGATTGTTGATTTCTTGGCAAGATTACGCTCAGTAGTTTGCCATTGCTTTCTGAGCGACTTGCTCACATACCCCATAAGTTACCAACGCGGAAAGAACTGCTACCGATTATCGCGCACGTTACGTTACTCACGATAGTATACGGGATTACAGAGAAAGTCGTGTAACCTCTAGACCGGCAGTTGGGAAATACCTTAAGAGAATCTAGACAAATTCTAGAAAGATGGCAGGAATACTGCATTGGAATGTATGATATGAATGACTGTGAGAATATGAATGATATACATGAACCAATGACAACAGAGACAGAACCTGAACCCTTATTAGATGAAATTGCATGGGCAATAAAGTACCTGAAGAATGGTAAATCACCAGGATGTGATGAGATACCAGCTGAACTAATTAAAGCGGGAGGAGAAGAAAGCATACAATTCTATCATGCATTATGTAAAAAAGATATGGGAAAATGGTATAGGGCCAAAAGATTAGAAGAAAACTATCTTCATTCTAATACCAAAAAGTGCAACCTGAAATTATGCATCAACTATAGAGCTGTTGCCCTGATCAGTCATGCAAGTAAAATTCTACTAAAAATCATAATGTGAAGATTTTGTAAGAAAATGGAAGAAGAGATTAACATGGTTCAAGCTGGATTTAGACAAGGAAGAGGAACAAGAGATCACATTCTCAACATTTGTTTAATAATAGAGAATTGCAGAGAATTTAATGTAAACCTATTCTCCTTTTTTGTGTGTATTATTCATAGGAATGTGACTGTGTACAACATCAGAAGCTTTGGGAAATCATGAGAAATATTGGCTTTCCATCACATGTAGTACAATTCTCTAACTAGACCAACAAGCAGCAGTTAGAATAGATGGCGAGACATCAGATTGGTTTGACATCAAGCAAGGAGTCCGCCAGGGCTTTGTGTTGTCACCCTAGTTGTTTAACCTGTATGCCGAAAATATTATGAGAAATGTCAGAGATAATATAACCAGGGAGCAATGTTGAGTTGAGTTGAGTTGAGTTGTGTTAAGAACCGATATCACTGCACTCAGGAGATTCCCATACGTGCTCAGTCCCCTCGTTCAACAGCCAGCGATGAGTCCTACTACTAATCGTTCCCACCGCTATCTGATTAAAAGTTCTCCTGGTCTTCCCTCTCAGTTTTTAGATTCTTCCAGAACCCCTACCGATCCCCCGCAATCTCATTCTTTCCACATATGGGTTCTCAATCTGTTCCTTCACCTTCTCCACCTGGTCCCACAAGCGCACGACCACCTCCGCCTTGTCCATAGGCAAGATACCACCAAGAGGTGCATTCCCTGCTAGCCTATCAGCCTGTTCATTCCCCCGTACACCCGCATGGCCAGGGCAAAATATCCATACAATTCTCACAATCTGTGACCTCTGAAGCGACGAGAGACATTCCACACGAAACATTCCTTTCTCCACCTTGCTAAGCATATTCTTTGAATCCGCAATGAACGCAACGTGTGTTGCAGTAGTCTCCTCCAGCAATATGATGCCCTAAATATCGGTGGTCATGAAATACCAGAGAATCGATATGCTGATGATACAGTATTACTATCCACATCACAGAAAACTTAATAACCTCAACCCAAAGAAATAGTGAAAATCACAACTTATATCTTAACATAGCAAAATCAAAGATAATGCATACAGATAAGACTCATTCATTCAGTAGCATATCCTTTGCAGAACATCGCTCCTATAACAGCCTTCCGGAAAGCCTCTCGATCATAAGCAAGATGTATTGCGTCCGATACACCCATCTGGAGATCATCCGCCACATCCTACACCCATCTTCTCTTTGGCCTTCCTCTTCCTCTCTTCCCAGGCATATACCCCTCCATTATTGTTCTCTCCAAACTTTCGTAGCGTTTCAAGTGACCAAAATATGTCAATTTTCTTTGTTTTATCGTCTTTAATAGCCAACCTTCTTCAATATTCAGCTCTTGAAGTATGGATACATTTGTTCTTTTCTTTACCCAAGATATTCTTCGAACTCGTCTATCACATTTATATTTAAATGCATTTATGCACTGTTTTTTATTTTTTTTTTGGGACGGCCTTTAAGTCTAATAGTGAGGATCCTATCACTAACTGGGTTATTTCCCATTAAAGCTTTTCCAGTTGTTTTATCTAAACAAAATGTCACTCCACTCTGGCCTCCGACGTCTCTACCAGAATAAATGAAAAGACTTCCATTTTCAGTTGTAAAATGACCCTTGCCTCTCCAGCGATGTTCACTAATTCCTAAAATTTGAATATTTAACCTCTCAATCTCATCACATACTACTTTAAGCTTCCCCTTATACAGACTTCTCACATTCCGCGTTCCTATTCTCACTCTGTTTCTTAGTCTGACACAGGGGATTTCCTTGGTAACACAGTCAGTATTAACTCCGTCATCACGATTACTAGTACTGGTCCCTGTGTCACACTCTTCCCCAGTGTTATCTGATCTGCCTGGCTTGGGGGTCTCGCCACCAGATCTCTTTCTTATTATGCCTTCTTTCAAGGTTATTATGGTTTCTTGGCAAGTTTTACCGAAGGTAGCTTGCCATTGCTTTCCTTCTGGGCAGTGACTGTACTAGTCGGTAGCCACAGCCATTGTCACTACTGATGAGATCTTCTGCCTATCGCCGCAGAGTGCAGACCATAACCAACAACAATCTGTCAGCTGCTCTCACACTCCATCCACCACCTGCTTCCATAGCTTCACGTAACCCTGACTGGGGAGCTCAATGGGTACTCCACCTTGCCCAAGGGTGTCCCATAGACTAATGGAGGAAAGGAGTCGTCTTAAATCTACTTTGATAGTGGATACCGGATACCCCTACCCCGCTAACCGCACAGATAAAACTACCATGGAAAAAGAAATATATGTTAATGAGGAATGGTTGGAGGTGGTGGAAAATTTTGAATATCTTGGGTCATTGATTACCAACAATTGCGACACAATGAAAGAAATTAAACGACGACTGTCAATTGCTCTTCAAAGACTAAAAACTGAATAAATTATGGAGTAGGACAGATAGAACTACAAAAATTAGATGTTTAAGAGCTTGCATCTTTCCTATTGTAACATTCGTCTGTGAGACCTAAAAATTTACTTAACAAGCTGAATAAATGGCATAAATGCCTTTAAATATAAATGTTATAGACGGTTTTTAAGAATATCTTAGTTAAAGAAAAGAACAAATGCATCCATACTTCAAGAGCTGAATATTGAAGAAGGTTGGCTATTAAAGGCGATAAAACAAAGAAAAATGACATATTTTGGTCACTTGAAACGCCATGCAAGTTTGGAGAGAACAATAATGGAAGGGTATATGCTTGGGAAGAGAGGAAGAGCAGGATGTGGCGGATGATCTCCAGATGGGTGTATCGGACGCGGGACATCTTGCTTGTGATCGAGAAGTTTTCCGGAAGGTTGTTATTGGAGCGAGGTTCTGCAAATGACATGCTACAGAGTGAATGAATGAATGAATGAATGAATGAATGAATGAATGAATGAATTATTGAATTACACTCTTTGAAAATAATGCTAGCACTTGCCACCTCCCACCCATGAGATGCATATCCACCTCTCGTTTATGTAATATACCCAAACATGTTGCCGTAAAGTTTTGTTTGCTTGGTATATTCTTTATATATATACTTTTTCTGTCGTATGTCTTTCGTTGGCAAGTGTTATGTTGGAATTATGAAATATTTAGAAGTGACATAACGCATTTGCAAGTTAAATAAAGACTATGAACTGTATTTTATTTCCTTTCTACTACCGTCTTGTTAGCGGCGTTTTGACACAGCCACGAACTTGTTATATTCTGTATTGTGTTACATCTCTAATTCCACTTCTTTTATTTCACGATTAGATTACAAGAACAGCCAGGGACAAGAGAACACTGTAATACATGGCAATTCAATTGATCCCACCGACGAGCAATCAATTACATATGGTAAGTTGTTGACAAACTTACTTCAGTTTTAATTATAGCACTTCTACCTATAATTAGCCGGTCTCTCTGGCCGAGGGTTTAAACGACTTTCTCCGTAATCCTGTTTATCCACTAGGGTCTCGCAGCACGAGAGAACTGGTAGCGTTGGTGACTCACGTGATAAGTGAGCCGGCCGCTCAGAAAGCAATAACAAACTACTGAGCGTAATCTTGCCAAGAAATCAACAACAGCTGTAAAATGCTTATGTCGATAGCGAAGTCCTGCAAAGGATATTCGAAAAAAACAAATAACAACTTATAATTACAATGAGAAGATCAAGTAGGAAAATACGGATGGACATTTGTGAAGAACGGTATAGATTTGTGGAAGGGACCTGGGTAAATATTACAATATACATACTGCGAACACTTCTGGAGAAAACTAAAAGTCGCTTAAAAGTCGACAGGGTCGACTTCAATGCATCTGGTTGTTATCCCATATGGCCGCAGCACGGAAAGCGTCGCACAAAGCACGAACTCCGTAGCTCTAACGACTACTGTCAGGAGTCTCCGAAAATATGCACTTGTAAACCGAAGGACGAGGCCGGAATCGAACCCACAACCTTCGGAGCCCGAGGCAGATGGCTTGACCACTTAGCTGGAGAGATTAATTGTAACACAAAATAACCTTATAATTATGCTTTATAGATTAGACATAGGCAACTTATAGAGTGAAAAATGATTAAATTATCAACATTACAGAGGATAATAAAATTGAGAAGAAAGATCTCAGAATAATAAACAATATTTACTGGAAACAAGCAGCAGTAATTACCATGGGAAACAACTTGAGCAAGTATAACAAAAATAAAGCAAAATTAAGTCAAAGATGTGTTTTGTCACTGGGTGTCTTCAACCTATATAGCGAATATGACTAAGACCAAATACGCGTTGCGTGTTATAAAATAAACAATCTACGTTATGCAAATTACACCGTAAATATAGATTTAAAAAAATAAAAAATAACGTGGTAGAAATAGGAAATGCAAGCAGCAATAACTTTCAAGAAAAAAGAAACAGCGGCCATGGAACTGACAAAAGAAAGGCAAAATGTGATAGAATGAAAGGGAAAATACTTAACTAAGTCTTTACATTATGATGTCTATAGGGCAATTAAAACAGCAGATACAATTTTCGTGAAACTATTAACAAGCCACCCAAAAGCGGCATTTCAGAAATAAAGGTTATTTTATATATGAAGTCACTTCCACTACATGTAAAAATTTAAAAAATAACAAGAGTAATGAAATATATATCTCCCGGGAGACCCGAGTTCAAATCCTCGGTAAGGTGTCCTAACCTGCACAGTTGGCGGCGACTGCACTAGCCAGACGGCCACTGACCAATAGCAGGAAACTGCTTATGGATATATTTATGTATTTTCATTTTCTTTTATTTTTTCTTGACGAATTGACAAACGATAGTTTGTTACAGTATGCTTCAAAAAAGCTTAATAACTACAATCCATGGCGGTAGCGAATCTGACTGATGAGACCAATTCGCGGTGTACATGTTCGTCCACGATGGGCATTTTCATCACCACGCATCATCTTGGAATGTGATCAACACAAAACAATTAGTACAATGAGCCACATAGCGAAGATTTTACTAAGAATTATCATGCAAAAAGTTAAGTGAAAATGCAACCCGAAATAGGAGAAGAACAATGTGGGTTTGTAGAAGGCAAGGCTACAGTAAATGCTGTGCACATGCTGAGAACAGTAAATGAACGTTCTATAGAAGTAAATAAAGATATATATCTTTGCTTTATTGACTACACAAAGGCTTTCGATAGAGTAAGACATGTCAACACGATGGAGATGCTTGTAGATCTACAAATTGAAGGGAAAGACCTTACACTTGTAAAACAATATATTGGAAACAACAAGCTGCCATCAGAATAAATAATGAAGTAGGTCAGTATCAGCCTATTTAGAGAGGTGTGAGACAGGGATGTGTAATGTCTCCAGATCTGTTTTCCCTGTATAGTGCAAATATTTTCAGAAATGTACAAGATATGACAGCAATCATCATTGGAAGGAAACCATCAATAATATTAGATATGCAGATGATACAGTATTGAATGCAGACAATGAGCAGGATCTGCAACATTTAGTAGATGCGGTTGTTGCACACAGTGAACAACTAGGGTTAGAATTAAATTGTAAGAAGACACAGATTATGGTCGTCACTAGGAAGAACGAAATACCACAATGTAATATATATGTAAATGGGAATATTCTTAAACAAGTGAATCGCTACAATTATCTCGGAACAGTCATAACATCTGATGGGAGATGCCTTGAAGAGATTAGAACAAGAATCGTCATGGCGAAGGTAGCCATTTGCAAGATGAAAAACATACTGACCAATAAAATGATGTCAATTGCTACGAGAAAAAGAGTTGGGGTGTTGAAAAAGAGTTGCCTGCACTTTTGTATGGATGTGAAGTGTGGACAATGAGCAGTCAAGCTGAAAAATATCTGATGGCTGTGGAAATGTGGTTTCTGAGGAGAATGCAAAGAATACCATGGACAGACAGAAAAACCAACGACCAAGTCCTACAAGAAACAAATGAAAATCGTAAACTGATTAGAGAAATTAGACGTAGACAGTCAAAATGTTTTGGACATGTTATGAGAAGAAATAAATTAGAGAACTTGGTGACAACTGACAAGATCGAGGGGAAGAGAACAAGGGAAGACAGAGAAGTAAATACCTGGATGGCTTGACCACGTGGCATGGTCGAGACAAGAACACTGAGCTGATCCACGACTCTGGTGATCGAGTGAAATGGCGAATCATGACCGCCCATGCTTACCGGCATGGCACATGATGGATGGATGAACCATCTTACGTCTCACGCGCTCAGTATATGACCTATCGACAAACATTTTCTTATTTGTCTTTATTCCATTTTTGTTATTTTCCCTCCATGCAATACGTTCGACGGCGACTTGCTCCCACTGTGCAATATCAATGCCTGTATGAGTCTTATCCCGCTTACACACATCTTTGTATCGTAGTAGAGGCCGACCCTGAGATCTCTCACCCAACTGTAATTCACCAAAAAAGACGTCCTATGGTATTCTATCTTCATCCATCCTTAAACGTGTCTTATCCATCTAAGTCTACGAAGACTCAGCATGGAACAAACCGTCACACAACTTTTTCCAATACTTCAGTATTCGTGATTTTGTTCTTGCCACTTAATACCAAGTATTCTTTTCATATGAAAGCTGTTTAAACGTTTCTCTTGGTGTGAGTAAGTTGTCCATGTTTCACTGCCATAAAGATGAGTACTAAGGACACAGGCATGATAGACAAGGACATTTGTTTTGGCTGTAAGCTTCCTGTTCTCTCAGATTCTTTTTGTTAACCTGTTCATTATTGTTGCTACCTTACCAATCCTGATGTTGATTTCTTGATCTAGGGTAATTTGCTATTTACCTCTGATCCTAAATATGTAAAATGGTATACTATCTCCAGTTCGGCGTTGTCAATAAAGATTGACGGTACCTCGTGTGCACCTTATGACATAATCTGTGTCTTCTTGTTGATAATTCTTAAACCAAATTCAAAACAAGCGTTGGGGAATGCAGACAGTAGACATTGTAATTCTTCCTCATAGTGAGTCATAATTGCAAATATACTGATAAAGCGATGGAATAAGTTCATCCATGTTGGTGGAAATTATGTTGAGAAATAAAGGGACAATGTATGTATAAAAATAAACTGGTTTCAAGTTGTTATATTTAGTTATATTTTTACAGCCATTTGTGACTTACCTATTAACTTACCCTCGTATTTACTCTGGCAGTCCAAGGAAATCGCAACATTCGTGTCAGGTACCTCTTTTGCTTCCATGTTCTTCCTAATTTGTTCATTTACATTCCAAGATTCACTGCCATATAGTAAAACAGGTTCTATATAGCACTTCAGAACTCTCTTTCTTACATTCAATGATAGTGAGTTATCGCATAAGATACTCTTCATTTTGTAAAAATACAACCATTTCTTGCCCGATTCTGCTCTTAATCTCTGCTGTACATCTCTGATGTTATAAATGTCCTTAGGTTTAAAATTATCCATTTGATTAAGAATTTGCCCTTCTATTTTGATTTATCATTTTGGTGTAACCGTTTTCTTTTATATCACCATTGTTACTGTTTTCTTGATTATAATACCCAACAAAATATTAATGTTAAAGAAGATTATTCAGATAGATTATGTGGTTGTTTCGGGATTTGAAATTTAAATATTGAGCACAACCCACTACTGGTAACGCCGATCGCATTCTGGTATGAACCTAAGGCCTATCCACGTCAATATGGAAGCACTATACTCGAGTTTCGCCCTCGTTTGAGCTCGTCAGTAGTGCATATCCCTGACCGGATCCGGAAACAGTCCCGGATCTCGCGTGTGAAACGGGTGTGTAACCAAGCGGCACACACTGGACACACAAAATTATCACAACAGAACATCACAACGCCACCCATCGTAGGCTATGCTCAAGATTGCCCAATCGCCGCGACCGACGTCCGTCAATCGATGGGACCCGAACGATCAGGACTTCTCACTGGCAAGGAACACCAGGCCTCCTAAATCCAGTGAGCAATAATCAATTGATTATGTGGTTGTTTCGGGATTTGAAATTTAAATATTGAGCACAACCCACTATTGGTAACGCCGATCGCATTCTGGTATGAACCTAAGGCCTATCCACATATTCAGATAAATAAACAGAGAAAAAAGAAATTTTCTCCAAATGTAAAATTACATAAAAGTCTTGAGACCATGATTGTGGAGGAAAGTTTTTCCAGAAAGACGGAGAAAAGAAAACTTTCTGGATATACATCGATAAACTTTAGAATGTGATAGATAATTGACACGTGACAGCGTAGAGATAGATAGATAGATAGATAGATAGAGAGCGAGAGAGAGAGAGAGAGAGAGAGAGAGAGAGAGGAGAGAGAGAGAGAGAGAGGGGGGGGGGGCGTTAGCGTACTGTTCAAGGTTGATAGAGAACTGCTCTGTTTCTGCCATGAGCACGGTGGGATGCGGTTCGACGCCTAGGTACGTTAGCTTAGCTGACAGGGAGCTACGCTGATAAAGTCATGAAGGCGGTCGGACGAGGAATCGATGCTACGTTTGTCGTCTGCTTAAATGAGGAAACGACCGGCCACCTATTCCTCAGGGCATTCAGGTCTACACGATGTGACGAGCCCATCACATCACTGATCGATAGATGGTTCCTACTTCTGGACGTGGTTTGGTTATGGTGGTTAGCATTAGAAGTAATATTCTCCTCTTCTTCTTCGTTTGAAATTTGTCTATAACTTCACCGTTGTCTTTTCTATGAATTTAACCATCTTTATTAGTTCACTCAGTGGTCCATGGAGTGTATCTTTCACTAGAAGCGTTATAAAATAACACGAAGTAATGGAGCTTTAAATAACAAAATTAGGGAAAACAAAGGACGTTGCGGCGAATAGCCTTTATCGGCAAACAAATATACATGACACAACATATAAACACGGGTAAGACACTACAGTGACTGCATTAAAACATAATACACGAATGAAAAAAAATGGAAAAGATGAAAATAAAAATGAGAACAATGAAAAGAAATTGAAGACATGAACAAAATGTGCTACTTATTTCAGAATTCTAGGCTGTTAAAAAATAAACAACAACAACAACAACAACAACAACAACAACATCAACAACAACAACAACAACAACTCTGATTTCATTCATAGCAACTGAAGCAGGCCATCTGGCTTATGATAGACACGGAGGAAGAGGCAGAGGTAGAGACATTTAGAAAGACTTATATGGGATGGAGCTTTGCACTGTCAAGGCCACTCGATGATGATGTTGACCTACCCAATGTCAGTCAGTCGGAAAATGTAAAACTAGCACCAAATACCCAGAAAATATTGTGAGAATGTTGAATATGAATACTTGATGTCTATGGGAATGCACGCTTTATTTTAACACATGTATTATTATTGGTTTGCTTCCTCAATGGCGAAGGAGATACTGACGCAAGTCGTAGCCCCATATGCTGAGTACGCAACACACATGCGGGCGATTTGGCAGCAGACCGCCTAGCGTTGGTTTACATAAATATGGTATGAGTGCCGGTCGTTCAGAAAGCAATGGCAAATTACTGAACATAAACTTGGCAAGAAATCACAAACAGCCAAAAAGCTGGGTTGACTGGAGGTCCTGTAAAGGATATGCAACTAACTTTAACATTATTATTCTTACTGTTGTGAATAAAAGATTTCCGTCGGCAGAGAGAAGATGGGTGTCTCTAGAGAGAGAGAGAGAGAGAGAGAGAGAGAGAGAGAGAGAAAATGTTTTGGAAAATTCAAAACCCAGAAGTGGAGGAGACAAGTCACACAGGTTGCTGGAAGGATTCAAGATGTATGACTATAAGCCAGTGGTAGTAGAGAACCATTTGGCCTTTAACATGGGATGCGCTAGTCTAGAATATTTGCACTGGCAAAGGAATGTCACAGTATGTTTGGTGGTAAGTAGGCCAGCGTACAACGAAATGCAGGTGTGTGAAGAGAAGTTCCAATGCTTCAAAAATTAACACCTGTTTGTGTTGATGTTTTGAAGAATACCAATGTCACTGTGCTTTAAGCTGAAGTTGTTGATACTTTGTCAGTTTTCTGTGAACTATTGAACGTAAACTTCCTTGGAAAACACAAACATCCAAAACATCTGAAATTGACTGCGACGTCTTGTAAAGAATACGCAAATAACTTTTTTTCCGACAATAATTTAACAATTTACATTGTCTACCATTGTACGATTTTCATAATTTCATAATTCTCGTAATTTTAAAATGTCTATC
This sequence comes from Cepaea nemoralis, assembly GCA_014155875.1. Taxonomy (NCBI): domain Eukaryota; kingdom Metazoa; phylum Mollusca; class Gastropoda; order Stylommatophora; family Helicidae; genus Cepaea; species Cepaea nemoralis. The sequence goes on along the minus strand of JACEFZ010020741.1, from coordinate 5,018 downwards.
TTGTCATTAAATGACGAAATGCAGTGTAATATGCCAGACAATAAAATGTCCAACCTATAGTTTGTGTTTTCATTATTAAAAATAACTAAGTGGAAACATTATGTTGAACTTAAAATAACTAAGTGGAAACGTTATGTTGAACTTAAAATAGATGTATTCTTTTTTAAATGTAATTTTATTATTATACTGCTGGGGGTTCTGTGGCAAAGAGGTTACGGTTGAAATTCGTAATCCGACTTACCGCGTTCGATACACAGCTGCGAGCGATTTGGAAAAAGACCATCTTGCGTTGGTTTCCCATACAATGGTATAAGTACCGGTCGTTCAAAAAACAATGGCATACTACTGAACGTAAAATTACAAACAGCCAAAAATGCTGGAGTTAATTGTAACGTTCTGTAAAGGATATGCATGTAACTAACTGATGGTCAGTCATAGTACAGGTAAGTCATCATACGCGCTGATCGTTTAAGACAGTGGTTCTCAACCGGTGGGGAATCACCCGGGGGGAGGGGGATTTTAGGGTTTCCAGGGGGGGGGGGGGGAGGGAATTAAGATTATTTCAAGATCGCATTAATACAAGAACAAGTTACTTGATATTGCTTTTCCCTCTAAATTTTATAGTTCTGTACTTCTCGCCCTAATGAAATTCGTTTTATAACATAAGTAGACCCCCAAAATCACGTTTTATGTAGATGTCTAGACTTGTTCTAGTATGTGTTATTAAATTTAGCTTCCATTTTTATGTATACTGTGTACAGGTGTGTGGGGGGGGGGGGGGGGGGATTTATAGAGGAGGAAATTCGAGAGGCCGGAATGACGTTCTGAACATATGGTAAAGGGGGGCATGGGCCAAAAAAGTTTGAGAACCATTGGTTTAAGACGTATCCAGCCACAACATGGATACAGATAAGTAACTTTTATATGTATATTTTCATGCAGTCTTTTCCATGTTGTTGCGTCGGTTTGTGTTGATGAAGGCTTTAGCCAGAACGTCCATTTTGTTAACTGTAATCATGTTATAGTAAAGCTCACAATCTTCTGCTCTTTGTGTGTGTGTGTGTGTGTGTGTGTGTGTGTGTGTGTGAGTTTGTGTGTGTGTGTGTGTGTGAGAGAGAGAGAGAGAGAGGAGAGAGAGAGAGAGAGAGAGAGAGAGAGAGAGAGAGAGAGAGAGAGAGATTCATTCAATATCAGACATTGTACATCATGGAAAATTGCATGTTATTTATAGAGCATTCCATTGAACAATCACTGCAAAATATGGAAGAATGTACCCTATTTATAAAGAATTATATATAACAATTGCTGTAGAATATGGATAAAATGTAAGTTATTTATTCAGTATTCTACACAATATCTACTGTAAAACGTGGATCAGATGTATATAATTTATTCACCATCATCTGAACAATACTATAAAATATGCAAACAAAATGTATGTAATTTATTTAGCATCTTACTTATAAATAAAAATACAATATGCGAAAAACATCTATGTAATTTATTCAACATTCTTCTGAATAATCACTATAGCATGTGCAAATATTATGCATGCAACTTATTCAGCATCCTACTACTGATAAATCACCATGACATATGTACAAAAGAATCTGCCACAAAACATATCACACCGGCTAGTTTGTAATATCCTGGTTGTCTATTTTAGTACAGCACCGCCGGAGAATACAAGGATATAAGTGTGGGCTTCTCAGACAGGGGAAATAATCCAGATAACAGGGTAAATGTGAACATATTACCTAACCTTCCAGCGTTTCAAGATTTTAATATGACCAACAAAAAATCAGGTAAGTGGGCGTCGGATATGTGTTTGTGTATATGTGTGTGTGTGCGTATGTGTGTGTGCGTGTGTGTGTGTGTGTGTGAAAATGTGTGTGTTGTGTGTGCTTGCGTTAATTTGCAAAAATATGCAACAACGATCAGTGTAAGAACTTTATTTTTATTCCAGCACAAACAGTGAGCGGGCGTTGCGTTAGGGTAGTGGCTAGCCGCTAGCATGCAGACCCAATGGTCAAAGGTTTCAATTCGCATCATTGGATTTTAACAATTGACATGGGCGTCCATACCGAATCAGTCTCCTAAAACATGTATCAAGAAATGTCTTGAGAAGTAAAGGGGAGCCGGTGTGACACTGAACGCGTCCCCACGAGTTGTTCAGTGTTCCGTTCAGATATGGGTCTAAAACCATACGCCTAATGAAACATGCCTAGAAAGCACTAATTTTACGAAGAAGGATGAGAAAATTGCTGTCTCTCCCCTGCAATAATAACAAAAGAGTTTCTTCCGCTATACCAAAGATGGTCGTTGGTAGAGAATAGTAGACATGCCAATGGAAAAAAAAAATAAAAAAAAGGAAATATCCAGGTTTAGATTCTGCTAGATGACCTGTTCCACACGGAGCTGACATACGAAATCCAACTTTCAGTCAGATTTTGCATTCACTGCTAGAAGATGTGACAGCAGTGGCATGTAGAACGACAAGGGACAACCAGTGTGAACTGACTGATCTAATCCGAAATCTATATCTCTCCAAGGAATCTTCAGAACCTTTGGCTTCAAGATTGAACGAAAAACAGTTATTGACTGCTGAAGCAAATGTTACACTTTATCATAGCAGACAGCAAGGCTTTCTTCCATTATTTTGTAAAGAAAACAACGTTGTTAGCGAACGAACTCTGTAGCACAGTCGAGGATTCACATGTGCCTATACCCAAATCACCGACGCTATACATTTGTTGTGAGTAGATTTTCTAATTTAGAAATGTTGCCCGTGCAACGACTATTCGGCCTGCTCTTTTTAATTTCCATTTGAATTTTTGACGAAAGTATCGGCTAGATGGGTCCTCTGAGTTTCTTGTGCCCTTGTTCGAGACGACTACACGGCCAATCCACTATCCCTGGATCAGGGGTAGTCTACCATTCTTTTTCATAGTGTGTAACAATTCAATTAACACAATGAGACTAACCTGTCCGAGCCAAACCGGGATACTGTAACCTCTTGTATAATCCACACATAAACACAATATCAACTGACGGATAGGAGAGTCGTGTTCAGCAATGTCGCTCCAGAGCAGACACCTTAAGAAAAAATAACTCTAAAAAAATCCAGTGGCTGAAAGAAACATCTGCGCAAAACACTGAAAACTGTTGTAGTCTATAAGTGTTCCATGTCAGATCACATAAGGTAGCGGACACCTGCAAACGGAAGCAAGAGACATGCATGTGTCCATATGTTAGATGGTGATTGATGCCGCTGAATCTCTACAGACGCTGACAATGTGAGTAGTTCACAGCTGACCGCCTGGACAAGAAAATCTCCGCATAAATGGTCACAGAAGGATGTCTTGGACTTTATCTATTGTGTTGTTGAACAGGTAAGTCATTAGTTTGTACCAGTTTCCATACATATTTAAGGTTAGTAATTAATGACGGCCATCAGTTTAGCAACAATAAATGAGCATTTATTTATAATATCGAAGCTAGAATGCCGGAAAAGGATTCTTAATATATCAATGAAGGACAAGAAAGACAAGATAAATAATCACTAATTCTGACACCAAATTAAGGTACTATCAGTGTTATATGTCATATATTACACAAAGCTACGTAGAATATTGAATGTGACAAGATACTGCAAGATCGGAAATAATGGCAGAGAAGCAAGCAAGAACAAGTCCAATGGTATTTACTGAAAGCTCACAGTTTAGTCAAAACATTTGAAGATGCCTTCAATAATTTATAAATTCATAACAAAACAAAAATAATTCTTACACAATGAGTCTTAAGTAGTGAACAAAAACATACTGTATATTCTTAACTATCTCTTTTATGTGGCTGATCGTTTGCAAGTATGTCGCTCTCATCACGGTCCGTTGGATAAAAACATGATACCTATTTCTAGGGCTGTGTGCAGTTGAGTACAGATATGTTACATACATCTAAGACTGTGTGCAGTTGGATACCAAAAAATACTCAGTTTTGACTAAAGTAAACTAAAAGTAAAGGACTATTTTGCACGCCTTAAGACCCATTCGGGCATACGACGCTATAATCACATTTGTATAGACCAATCAGCGCTGGTTGGGTGATGAGGTCAGTAACATCCCCCAACATTATTTCCCAGCACTGTCGTGGTACGCATTTTAGGCTAGGTCGACCTGAAAACCAGCGTAGAATTTAATGATTACCAGCTGGTGCCCTGTTTGGTGTGCTATCGTAAATTTATAGAGGCAGTGCCACTTCAGTGACGTAACTGAAGGAGGAAAAGGAGGAAGAAGGGGAAGATGAAACAGCAGCAGCAGCAGCAGCAGCAGCAGCAGCAGAAGAAGAAGAAGAAGAAGAAGAAGAAGAAGAAGAAGAAGAAGAAGAAGAAGAAGAAGAAGAAGAAGAAGAAGAAGAAGAAGAAGAAGAAGAAGAAGAAGAAGAAGAAGAAACCTGTCACTGTATTATTTAAAAACAATATTTTCTCGTTTTGAATTTGAATAATGAAAACACACACAAAGGATTGCACACTATACTGCCTGGGATACTTCGCTGCATCACGTTAAGTGCTAATTGCATAAGTAATTCAACATTAAACGAACTAACCAATCAATCCACAATAATCATGTGCAGTATGCACCCGACCGTATGCAGCGAAATATGACAGGCAATAAAATGTTCAACCTATTATTTGTGTCTTCATTAATCAAATTGCATAACGATTTTAAATCTGATGTTCATTGTAGGACTCTGCGATTAACTCCAGGCTAAATTCATAAGCAATTTTCCATTCATTAGTTTGCCATTCATTTCTGAACAAGAAGTCAACATTTATGTCTAACTGACAGGTGTCGGGAATAAACCAACTACCTCTCCATTAGTCCACAGGAAGTTTAATGGCGAGTGATCTAAACCTTCCGGTGACGCTGGCCTTTGTTGTCTGTACTATCTTGATGTAATATTTATGTTAGTCGGTTCGCCCTATTTGAGTAATTATTGACTAGAAATGTTGTTTTAAA
>JACEFZ010020740.1:0-26973 GCA_014155875.1 Cepaea nemoralis | reverse complement strand
GATCTAGCCGTGGGGTACCCTGCACGCCGAGGTCCATGGTAGCGCCGTAGCGCACAAACACACGCACCGGCACATGTTTGATTGGTGGTAGTGGGGAGGCGTATAAGGGTGGTAGGGGCGTTGCCGAGAGGGGGTTACCTCGAACGTTGAGACCCCAAGGCCAGGACAGGCACGCCCACACTGAGACACCTATTAGAGAGATACGTTATTTCGTTGCCGAGAGAGGGGGAGGGGTACCTCGAACGTTGAGACCCCAAGGACAGGACAGGGACGCCCACACTGAGATACCTATTAGAGAGATACGTTATTTCGTTGCCGAGAGAGGGGGATGGGTACCTCGAACTTTGAGACCCCAAGGACAGGACAGGGACGCCCACACTGAGATACCTATTAGAGAGATAACGTTATTATCTGTTGACTCACGTGCTTGTTGTTGTAGCTGCTTTACTGTTGGCATATTTTTTTTTCCTGCTGGCAAGCACTAATTTCACCCACAAACAGTTACACACTCCACAATACTCCATGTAGAGTAAGAGTGAATATATTATATTAAGATGGGTATTACAAAGAATACCTGTAAATGGATTATGCAAAGCTCGACGGAGCTCTGTGGCCAGCGGTGCAGCGGGGAGCACTGTAAGGAGAGGTGGCACACCGACAAAACCATGCCTCGAGTGTAGAAGGGAGTCACCAACTACAAGACATTATGTACAACGACAGATACCGATCAGATCAAAAGGTAAAACTGTACAGATCTGAAGTACGTCATCTGGCTAGGATCACAATATTCTAACGGCGTGCACAGCACCACCCCTATTAGAGAAATGCACACACAATAGTACACCGTATATTACGGACCAAACATGCCTATGCTAAAACAGCTACAGCAGCAAGCACGCGAGTATGGGATGACATACAGTTGGAGAAAGAAAGCCGCCCTCGAGAGGGAAATAGCGCAGGCGCGTGATTGGCATCATGCAGACCGACTTGAGAGAGCCGCCACCACCGGACGATATCCAGCACTCGAGGACAGGTCCAGGATGAGGCCCAAGGCGCAGAGGAGTGGGAACAACTTGAAGCTGAGACCACCGCCGCCCTACGATATGTAAATGGAACCCGACATGGGCCAGTTGTTGTACCCTCGCGCGAGCCAGTCGCCGCGCCGGTAACCGAACGCCCCATCCCAAAGCCACGCACATCCATCCTGCGCCGCGAGCCAGCAGCCGAGCCAACCACCGCGCCAGCCGAGCGACCCATCCCAAAGCCGCGCACCCGTCAACCCACGCCGCGAGCCAGCCGCCGCGCAAGCCGCCGCGCAAGCCGCCGCGCAAGCCGAGCGACCCATCCCAAAGCCACACACCCAGATCCCAGCGCCAGCCGCAGAGCGACCCATCCCAACCTCTGCCGCCGAGCGTCCCATCCCACGCACGGAGCCAACCGCCGAGTCTGACGTGCCAGGGCCGCTTGAGACTGGGCTGTATACGCTGGAATGAGCCGCTGGAATATAGGGTTGAACGCGAGATTGCTTGGGTTTGATAGACTATCGGCCAGCTGTACCCGGATGGCATATATATCCAGACCCAGGAGGATTCCTCGAACTTATGTTTCCAGACACCAAGGCGCTACTAGAGAAAGCGCTGGAGAGGTAAGGTAGCACCAAAATGTATATTTGTCTACAAGCTCGGTATTGAGCCAAAGAAAAAATTATGAGTTTATACGTGCAGACGCCTACGACGGTAGTAGGAACTTCGAGGTATTACACGTTGGTGATATTGATGAGGGGCTGGAGCTGGCCAAAGCCAAGATACTCCACGACGTTGAAGAATTCAAGAAATAGGGCTCGGGCTGGAACTTTGAGAGGTGCCTATAGCTAGACCTCCGCTTCTCGCGATACCAACCTTTCCTCGGTACTAGTTACTTTGAGACCCCCCAAGGCCATCGCGAAAAATAAATGTGTTGTGAATATAAAGAACCACGACAATCGCTGTTTCGAGTGGGCCATTCTCTCAGCTCTCTACCCAGCGCCCAACAATGTAGACAAACTGTACCATTACAGAAGCCACCTTGGCTAGCTAAACTTCGAAGGAATCGAGTTCCCAGTTCAGCTCACAGCATCAACCAATTTGAGAGCCAGAACCCCAGTATCACAGTCAACGTCCTCAGGTGGGACGGTAAACCCATACTACATCGCAAATCCAGCCAGAACCATCTGCCTCATGCTCCTGGCTGAGGGTGAGAACTGGCACTATGTCTGGGTCAAGAACATCTCGCGCCTACTATACAAAAGCAGCCGCCACAAAGAGAAGAAATACCCATACCTCGGCTGCCTTCATGTATACTCCACCCTGCATCTCTTGAATCAGCATGAGCCACTCTGTAAAGGCATCAACTCCGCTTGCCAAGTGACTGTTATGCCTGAGGAGGGAAACAATACCGTGAAATTCAAGTCCTATCAAAGGCTGATGCGGGCGCCATATATCATATACGTGGACTTTGAGACATTGAATGTTCCAATACAGGGACTCGCGATGGATCCAAGCCAGAGCAACACACGTCTACTCGCCGAGCAGCCACCATGCGGCTTTGGCTACACCATCGTGCGCTCTGACGGCCTCACCACAAACCCAATCATATGTCGGGGGAGGACGCCGTCGACGTATTCCTTCGTCGTTTGGGGCGAGAGCAGGCCACCATCCGAAGTCACTTGTGCCGGCCAGCTTTGATGGTGGCTGGGTGAAAAAGACCTCGCATATTTCGCCACAGCCATGACCTGCCACATCTGTGAAGAGCCGCTGGGGGAGGATAAGGTGAGAGACCAATGCCACATTACCGGCAACTACCGCGGCGCAGCCCACAACGCCTGCAATCGAACATGGCGTATTTCCAAAGAAAAACTATGGGTGCCGGTAGTCTTCCACAATCTAAGAGGATACAATTCCCACCTCATCATGTAGGCGGCGGGTAAATTGGTCTGGGATAAGAGAACTGTGTACAAGAAGAAAAATGGTGAGTGGCGGAAGGTGGACGACGCTAAGATCACCTGCATACCGAACACCATGGAGAAATACGCCTCATTCACAATTGGGCAATTACAATTCATTGATAGTCTCCAATTCCTGAACAGTTCTCTAGACACCCTGTTTGGGAATCTAAGCGAGCTGACACCATTCTGTAGCACATGCAGCAAGCCAGCTGTCTTAGAGCATCTTGAACGCGACGGTGATGTAATCTCAATTGGTCGATACAAGGTGTGCACTGCCAGCACACAGAAGCGCACCCCATGGGCAATACTGGAGGACAAGTTCAAGACGACATTAACTCACAGCGGCACACATCTCTTCCTCCGTAAGGGCGTATATCCCTATGAATATATGGGCAGCGCCGAGCGATTTGATGAAGACCGCCTACCACCCAAAGAGGCCTTCTACAGCAAGCTCATCCGAGAAGGCATCAGTGATGCTAATTACACCCATTCTCAAAACGTGTGGCAGGAGCTTAGTTGTAAAACGCTCGGAGACTACCACGACCTATACCTGAAAACGGACGTCGTCTTGCTGGCTGATGTCTTTGAGACCTTCCGAGACACCTGTATGCGGGTGTATAGGCTCGACCCAGCACATTGCATCAGTGTGCCCGGCTTGGCGTGGAACGCGCTCCTGAAAAGACGAAGGTACATCTCGAGCTCCTGACCGACCAAGAAATGCACCTCTTCGTTGAGAATGGCCTCCGAGGGGTGTGGCCATGGTCTCGAAGCGATATGCGAAAGCCAACAATCCCATGTCCCCAGACTACGCCCCCGAAGCACCGAAAACATGGATCATGTATCTCGATGCGAATAATCTGTACGGCTGGGCGATGATGAAATACCTCCCCACGTATATGTCTGTTACAGTTTCACACACAACTGGGGCAGAATTGATGAACAATATACCACTAATGTCATCTGGTCATGTTGATGTGATATTTTGTTAAACAGACTGGCAAAGAGGTGGAAGATTACCTCAGCACGATATAGACATAATATATGACGAAGTCAATAAACTTATAAGAAGCAATTATACAACCTTATGGAAATCAGAGCATACATGCCTTAAGAAACATGACCCATATTACAAACTCAACGAAAAAGAACAAGTAACAAGCTTCAGACGGCGCATATGACAATCAGGCTAGACAAAATTTATGTTTATTAACTAAAGATATGAGATACTGATTAAAGAACTGGTAAAATGTCAGCTAAACATTGATTGTAGGGGTATCCAACATACGCAGCACAGAGAAAACTTTGATTGCGGTGTGATTTAGAAAACAAACACAATAACACCGAATATATTAAAATCACAAGACACGGTAAGGTCACTGATCAGTTCAGCTTGCCGTATGTTGCCTCGGTAATGTTTTCAGGTGAACTCGGGGACATGTTACTTTTAGAGTCGTTCTGTTTTGTTACAATCACACTTACATAGACGTTGTCTGGGTCTGTACGTTGCAATCAGTAAAGCGTGACTTATCTTATTGCTAGACAATTTTCTAACTAATACTTATTTAGTTAGTTAGTCGACAGATCATCCTCATTGCACATCGAACCATTCAGTCCATAAGTGCTCGGATCCCCTCCTGAGCAAATCCCGCAGCATGTAGCGGCTAACGACGCCAGTTCTGTGTTGGTTTATCAATCTTCTTTGGCTTCCTGCGTAGTGTTCTTGTTTGGCTACCCCTCTTTTAATTTGCTGTTCTCGCAGTCTGGCCATGGTTGTAGATTCACAGTCATCACTTGGTTCTCGCAAAAGTCTTACTTCTCGTACAGCATTCAGAATGTCAGCCTGGTCCATGGCGCGTCCGCCCTCCACAGTAGCGTTACCTGCGAGCTTGTCAGCGCGCTCATTCCCTTGTACTCCCGCATGCCCTGGCACGAAGATGAAACTAATCTTTGCCAACCGAGACCGCTCCAGAGACAGCAACCATTCCCTTCGGATCTCCCCCATCTCTATCCTCTTGAGCATGCTCATTGAGTCGCTAAGGAAACATGCCCTAGTGAATGTCTGTGTCTCGAGCCATGGTATTGCTTTACTTACTGCCATGACTTCCATAGTTTCTGACTAGTACATTCCATATCGCTGGTAATTACTTGTATACAACCAATTTGACCTCGAACTATTAGAGTTGAACCGTAGAATTGTTTACACGAGGTGGGTACGATTTATAATCCCGGTGATGACAATGTAGCTGTTTCGAATCCTCGGCAGAAGGCTCACGCCCGCACGCACACGCAGATTTACTTCTCTCATTCCCCACTCGTCTTAATATATCTTAAAGCCAGATTAACAAGGAATCATATTTAGAAAATCATAAACAAAAATTAATTTAAAAAATTTTAAGACAGGTCCAATTGTCTGCGCTTCCGAATCCACATTGGCAATGTGGATTCGCTATCGCCTAATCCCCTCATAACGTTACATAGCTTATATAGGAATATACTATGCGGATTTGGTGGACTGAATCCATATTTCCTATGGATAACGTGCAGATACTACTACTCTGGTTCCCAGAGTCTTTGTTTATGATTCTTTCAATCCAATTGGGTATGTGTTCAACAACCCTGTTATTGTTTAACAGCCTCTCTGTTCAGCCTATGTTATATATACTAGCACCTGCATGTACATTGATAAATATAATTGAATTTGGCGTACAGAGGTACGAGATGCAGCGAAATATGCCAGGCAATAAATCGTGCAATCTATTGTTTGTTTCTTCGTTGTTCAAATTCATTGCGGGAAAACATTGTTTTGTACTCCTGTTATTGTTTATGACATCCTTGTAAGTAAACAAGGTTTGAGTATAAACTCAATGGGTAATGTAGCTTGAATTAACGTTGAATGTACAGCAGGTGTTCCATTGTATACGATTCTGAATAAACGATGCGTGGAATTTCAAGCCATTTGTGTTATCCTGTTTGAGATTTTGTGGCCATGCTTTCATGCTGGCTCTGTGGCGTGGGATTTACAGACGCAACCTGTAATCCCACATACCACGTTCGAAACACAGCTGCGGGCGGGTTGGCAGCAGACCGACTTGCGTTGATTTGCATACAATGGTATGAGTGCCAGCCGTTCAGAAAGCAATGACTTATCATCATTAAGTACCATGCCAGCTGGCATAGGCGTTCGTGTCTCTCCGCAGATCTTGGTCTTTAGTCTTCTGGATCAACTCTGGTGATGGCATCTCAGTCCATCCAGCATCACTTCTCTTTGTCTACTTCTGCTTCTCTTCCCCTTGATCTTTCCCGTCGTCACGATGTTCTCCAATACCTATCTTCCCATTACATGGCAAATGAAAACCGCTTGTCTTATTCTTATTGATGAAGTTAACCTCTTTCAGGCAGTCCTTGTTAGTCATTCTGGCAGTCCAAGGAATTCGCATCATTCTTCTTAGGAACCACATCTCTGTTGCTTAGAAGTACTGACATAAAGCAATACAGGTTCTATATAGCCTTTCAGCACTTTCCTTCTTACATTCAATGATTGTGACTTATTGCATAAGATACCTTTCATTTTCTGAAATGCAGCGTTAATGGCAAACTCCTGAACGTAACCTTGCCAAGAAATTACAATCAGTTAAAGCATGCTGGGGTTGACTGCTGCGTCCTGTAAAACATTTGCGCCTAAATTTTTCAAGTGGCAACGTTTGCCTTCTTGTCCTTGTCCTCGGCTGTGTTGTAGTCTCCAAAATCTACCCAGTGTCTCATGACCTCCAAACTCAATCATGAAAGTTTTCCATTTAGATTTCTTTGGCCTCTGCAAGGATTTGATTGAACTCCTCTTCTTTCTCCTTCGTAACCCTTCTGGTCTTCTCTGTTTCCTTTAGTGTGATTTGGGATGTCTCCCGTTACTTCTATTGGGGACGTTCATTTGAAACCCGTTTCAATGGCTTTATTATAAAAGCATGAAAGAAACATTAACAGGTGTGGTAGAATTAAACAAAGCATTCATTTTGAATGAATTATGCACCATGGGTTGGTCAGAAGAAGTCGCCGTAGGACATTCAGGCAAGCATCCCATTGCTTAAGTAGGCGGCGAATGCCGTCCGCAAACAACAGATTGTGGTTGCTCATTGAACCAAGTGTTTACCGCGTTATGCATCTGTGTGAAATCGTTGCTCCTTGAGAGCTTTTTATAGAGGTCCAAAAAATGAAAATCACATGGTGACAAATCAGAACTATAGGCTGGATGTTGCAGAATGTCTCACTTCTTCCTTGCTAATGCTTCCTGCACAATCTTTGCGACATGCGGACGAGCATTTTTGTCTATTGCAACAATATGAGCTTGACCAGGCCGTCGAAGATCTGTCGTGAGCTGACGTCCTTTCCGAAACATTCGTGCCCAATCTGTCACTGTTGTCTTCGACACACATTTGTTACCGTACGCTGCCTGCATTCTTCGATGAATATCCACTGGTCGACATCCTTCAAATGAAAGAAACGGAATCACCGCTCTTTGAGCTTCTTTGGACGGATTTTGGATCAACCCCGCCATTTTCACAATTCAGTTCAGTTCAGCAGCAGATACGAATGGCCCCGTTCTTCCGTCGACTATTTCGATTTGGTTGTATTTGGATCCTTTATTGTGAAGCTTGTTTGAGTCTTTCGTAGATCGGGCTGCTTTTTTTTTCAGTTTCCTGGCTTCTGGTTGGTTGATCTTGTTCGTTACTTTTATGTTGAGGTCTTTCATGTCTGGGCAGAGTCGCGCACTTGTTAAGACCTGGAGTAATTGTGTACCCACCCCGTCATATGGTGCTGTTTCCTTCAGGGAGCTTTACCATTCATCGTCCCACCTGGTGTTCTTCCTCCTTCCCCGTCTTGGGTTTCGTGTGTCGTCTCGATAGTTTGATCTATATGGTGGTGAGCGGCGCCAATTCGAAATCGCCCTACAAATTTGGTCTTGGTCTGGGTAGCCGTTTTCGTCCAGTTTATTCTTTTCTATCTATTTATCTTATCTATTTTTCATTCTATTTCTTCTTCTGCTGCTTCTTCTTTTTCTGGTTCGGAGGTTTCTTTCTGTGCCTTGAGCAGTTCTCTTTCTTCTTGCATCTGTTTGAGCGTTTCTTCTGTCTTTTCTCTTTTTTCTTGGATTTTTGATAGAGTTTCGTCAGTTTCAGCCTTTATAGCAGCCATTCGAGCGACATCCTGCTCTATCTTCTGCTGGACTTGCTTCAGTTCGTCCAGGATGTGCTGAACGGCCGTTATCTGTGTTTCTCTCGTCTTGTCTTTTCCTTCCTCCATGTTTTTGAACTGTGTTCTCAGGTCCTTCAGTTGGCCTTCCAGTTGTGCTCTGTCACTTTTGGTGAGTCGGTTGGTCGTCTCGTACTGCCTCCTAATATTACTGAGTCGTGTAGTTTTGATGTTCGCATTTTGCCCATGCCTTTATAATACATATCCTTTATATCAGTGTTTCCCAACCTTTTTTGTGTCATGTCCCACTTAAGCCTTTCTAAAATTCATATTGCCCCCCTCCCCCGCCCCACGCCCCCCTCAACATATACATTATTTTTAATATTCAAAAATTGAAATGTTCACTAAAGAAACTTGAATGATAGGTTTTAGGAAGAAATAACTAGGTAATTATTGAGCAAACACAGTAAGTAAATTTTCAAAACATATAATGGAGAACTGAAATTCAAGTACAAAATAATTTTAATGAAAGATTTTTCTATATTATTTTAATTATTAGTAATAATTTATTATTTAAATTTAGTGAGATCCTTGCGCTTGATGCTTGCTGCAAAGAGATCTTATGTCAGGTTCCAATTTAGTTAACTTCAGTCTCAAGTCTCCCCGTTTTGTTATATTCAGCCGATTTCTTCCATTTTCGAATTGCCCCCCTTAACAGTCAAATTGCCCCCCTGTGGGGCGTGGGCCCCACGTTGGGAAACACTGCTTTATATTGTTGTTGTTCTCTGTTAGCCTTGAATGATGTGTGAATGAAATAATGTATGAAAGAGAGTGATAGAAGGGCAGAATGTTAGACGGGCCTGCGTGCCCAATTCTTAACACTTTGAAAATAAAGTTTGTTTGTTCGTTCGTTCGTTCGTTCGTTCGTTCCTAGCCTCCTTATATGGTAGGTTAGACTTTATGGCGATTTTCATGGCTTCCTTGCTGTCTTGGTGGCAGGGGCAGCCGAGGTACCTGGTGCCTTGGTTTCCGAGGCAGTTGGCGCACTTTCTGTTTGTGTTAGGCCTCTTGAAGTCCGTGTCGGTCTTTGCATGCTGGCACTGACTGTATTGATAGGGACCAGAGCAGTACATACACACCTGCACATCACTTTTGCAGGTTGCACGGGTGTGCCAAAATTTCTGGCATTTATAAGACTGCAGCACTCTCTTTATGTAGTGCTCTGGTACTTTCTTGTCTTCCTTGTCCCATATAATGTATTGAGGGATCATTCGGTTCTCTGATGTTACGACGACAACTGTAGAGGGGATGTTGTTCTTTCCCATGATCCGTTCAGCACTCGTTATCTTGATTTTGCGGTTCTCCCTCGCCAGCATCTCACTGATCTGGTCGTTGGTGAGATGGGTCTTGACTTGTGTGATCACCCATAGTTTGATAGTACGATGCCGGGTTTCTCAACGGTCAGAAACAAAACCTATGCATCATGGGACGATAAGCACGTGCTCTTTTATTCATTGGTCAGTATTTATCACATGACTATGACATGATCATGTTCAACATACGCAAGTACGCGAGGTGTGGCACGACGAATTTCAAATGAACGCCAGTTATATAATCGAGTAATATGTTTGGTTTTTTATTTTTTTTGGCTTTTTTTTTTTTTTTTGCGCTCCCTTGCTTTGACCTCAAGATTAGTCCGTACACGCTACTTCTAGTAGCACTGGGCTGAGCTTTACGTGTGGTTTAGCTTTCCCGGTTACCAGTATCCCTCGCCATAAGGCGAACCTACTCCGAGTTCACATGGATTTGTAATTTGTGCCCCCAAATTAAGGACGGCCAGTCTCCCTGGCCCAGGTGTTAGCGACTTTCTCTGTAATCCCGTTTATCCACGTGAGCAAACACAGCTGCGCGAAAATCGGTAGCGGCTCTCGCCGCGTCCGTTACTTACGGGATATGTGAGCCGGCCGCTCAGAAAGCAATGGTAAACTACTGAGCGTAATCTTGCCAAGAAATCAACAACAGCGGTAAACTGCTTGTGTTGATGGCGATGTCCTGTAATAGGATATGCGAAAAAAAGAACAATTATGGACGAAATGTCAACATTTCAGTCCAAATGACCGGTGAAGGGGTTGAACCCCCCCCCCCCCTACCTCAACATCAGCACACCGGATGTTTAAGAACGGGTGCTCTTATCCATTCGGCCATGCTGACCTTTAATCGTGTAACGAACGCTCACTTTAACCTCCACACCAGCTCATCTTCGAAGTTTCACCACGAGGGCTGCACAATAGTGGGCCTGCTGGTTCCAATACATGTCTTCTGTCGGAGTTGTCCAATAAGATCTGCTCATATTTGATTGGAGACCTTGCCAGTTTTCGTAAGCTGTTAGATTTAGACATACATACAGAAAATGGCGTGTGGTTACTTCTGTGTTCCCACAAAACGGTCCATTTCGTGTCCGACACCGCCGACCAGATGACAAATGCCAGGTCAATAGCAATATATCCGTCAAGTGGTCTAGTTGCCAATTTAGTTGATCTTCTGTCATTAATGCACACCACCTCTGATTCAACCATGACATTGATTGATTGATTGATTGATTGATTGATTTAGGAACCGACATCACAGCACTCAGGGCATTCCCATAAGCGCTCCGTCCCCAACCTCAGAAGCCAGCGAAGAGTTCCAACCCCAATAGTACCAGTAGCAATCTGATTATATGTGCGTCTCGCCTTTCCTCTAAGCGTCGAGCATCGGCCAGATCCCCTCGTCACTCCACGCTGTCGCATTCTTGCCAGACCATGGTGATCCATTTGCTCCTCCGAGGTGTACACGTGCTCCCACAAGGCCGCAACCACGTCTGCCTTATCATGCATCAATACTCCACCAAGTTTTGCAGAGCCAGCCAATCTGTCCGCCTGTTCATTGCATGCCCCGGAGAAAAGATCCAGACGATGCTTGTCACCCGTGACTTCCGAAGCGAAGCAAGCCACTCTGCACGAAGCTTGCCTGTCCTCACCCTACTCAGCATGCTTTCTGAGTCAGTTACAATCACGATGTGTGTGTGTATCGTATTTTCCATCCAGCTGAAAGCTGCACTGACCGCCTCCACCTCCATTCTTAAGCTGGATGTTGTGGAATCATATGCCAGGCTCTCCTGCACCGAACGTCGACAATTAGCTTTTGCTAAGAACCCCCAGGCACTTCTCCTGCCTCTCAGCACCGAACTATCTGTGTATATAATTCACATCACCCGGGCGTGCATTATCCTGAATTAGTTGCTGGATTTCCACTTCCGTGGCCCCTGCTGGCCACTCCCTGCATTCCCGGCTCAATGTGATTGTACCTCTGCACATGTATGACTGCTCCGCTGGCACTCTGACCCACTCCTCTCCACGCCTAATGTTCTCCCTGTCTGATCGTATCCTCCGCCTGAGCCATCCATGATTTCCCTCTTATCAGTCGCTGGCCCTTAACTGCGTCCAGCGCCTCATGCAACGGGTGATCTGTGTCAGCAGCTATTCTTAGGTATGCCTTCGCCTGCATCACCTTGAGCCTACCAGCACCATTCGGCAAACCAAGGATGTACCGCATACACACCACTGAGGTGTCTCTGGTGCATCCCAGAATGACCCGCATAGCCTCGTTCTGTATGCGCTCCAATCTCACCAGCTCACTCTTTGAGACAGTGAGGAGTCCTAGTCCATAATCAATCGCTGAGAGGATCAAGTGCTGGTATAGTCTGAAAAGCATTCTCTGCTCTATGTCCATTGCAGCCATAGTTTTAAGTGCGTTGAGTCCCTTTTGAGATCTTGTCACAACCGTCTCCACATGATCCTTGAAGGACAGGCTCCTGTCAAATGTGATTCCCAGATACTTCAGTTTGTTCTCTCTGTTGACGCTTCCACCATCTATTGTGAGGCTTGGAACATCAGCTCTCACAATCCTGTTGTCCAGAGAGCACCACAAAACAGCTGCCTTTTCCGGGTGGCTGACAGCACCTATTTCAGTGCACCAGTCAATAACTGTCGCCTGTAGCTCCTGGGCTATTTTCTCCCTATCTCTCCTCTGTCTATATGTAAGAATATCATCTGCAAATGTTAGTATCCTTCCAACCCCTGGTGCTTCTAGGTTTGGATTTTGCTCGTATACACGTTAAAGAGCACCGGTGAGATTGCGGATCCCTGTGGCAGTCCCGGGGTTAAAATATGTGGCTCTGAGGTGCATGGACCCAGACGGAGAGCAATCCGACGAGAATGTAGGACGGCCGCTGTCCAATTCACTAACCAGGGATTGACCCCCTTCTCCATCAGTGCAGTCAACAAAATATCACATCGAACTCTATTGTACGCATCCTCGAGATATGCGCCGCCGCCATCGTTTCCTCTCTACTCTGGAACCCCTCATAAACGTCAACGGCAAAAGTGGCTGCATTTGACCAGGTATCTTTTCCTGGCCTGTAGCTCCCCAGGCCTCTTTGGAAGAAGCTTCCCCCTTTCCAAAAACTCTTGCAGCTTGACAGCAACTATCTTCTCTAAGACCTTCTCAAATGTATTTTGAAGGGTGATGATCCTAAAGCCGCTAAGCTTTGACTGATCCTTGAACGGTTTTGGGAGAGGGATGAGATAACTGTGTACCCAATCCTGCGGTACTGATGCTGTCCTAATGCTCTGGTTAAAGCAGTCGGTCATCTCCTCCATGAGATGTGCAACGGCATTCCCCTGTTTCCCAGTGTGATTCCATTCTCTGCTACGTGCGTTAAAATCTCCAGAATTTAGAAGCCTGTCGTCGGGGATTTCCTCCAGCTTCATATTCCACTTACAGTGCTCGTTAGGCGACAGCAGAATCCACCACGGCATTTCATGTATTATATTTCAAATGAGGCCGCCCATACTGAGATCGACTGGATATTAACATATCATATATATTCGAAACGAGGCCGCACATAATGAGATTGATTGGAGATGAACATATCATGTATTATATTTCAAATAAGGCCATATATAATGAGATCGATATGAGATGAACGTATCATGCTTGCTTGCGTTCGCTGGCTGTCAACTCCAGCGTGAAGTCCTGTATGTCGGATGAAGACATCTTGTTATCCAACATCAGTGTGATGTCATACCGGACTAACGTTCCTAATGAGGCCGCATATAATGAGATCGATTGGAGATGAACATATCATGTGACAATCAAAAAATAGACATTGCAGCTACAGGCTACGCCAGTAGGGAAGCAACAAACAGACATTGGTAGTACCACAAACAAAATATACGAAACTTGCTCAGCTGATGCTGTAAACTACAGTCTCCTCTCTGAATGGACAGACAGCATTCGAATATCGGGTTTGATATTACTGTCCTTGTCTCTTTCCTCCAATTCCAATTCCAATTTTCGAAAGAAAAAAATTCCAAATTCGGTCTCGTCTAGCCTGCCTCCCCAGCTTTGGTTATTGTTGAGATCCGTGGTTTTTGTGGTTATATTTACCCTCCTTCTTGTTTGTGTGCTCTTACGAGTAATTCCTATATCGGACTGGTTATGTAGGCGTATGTGTCTGTGGCGTCAGCTGTGGGGGTTGGTCGGCGGCTGTCTTTTGTGCCCGTCTCCTCTGATGGTTTCTTTTGTTGCTGAAGGCTCTTGGCTCGTCTGGCTTTACTGGTTGCAGTCCTTATAAGGAATTTTTATTTGATATTTTTGCCTCCTGTTTTGTGTATTACTCTGTAGAAGCTTTTCGATGTTATTTATATCCTTGCGCTTTTTTCACTTTCGCGTTAAGTTATTGCTGTCTTTCGATTGCTTCCTCTGGGGTCAGCCATGGGACGATCTCTCCGTCATCTATATAGTACTCGAGGTCGGCATCATTGTCATAGTGTATCTCTAGGTATTCTATCGGTTGCCCCCTGAGTTTCTTGGGCTTCTTCTTTTCTTTCTCTTCCCATCGCCTTCTGAATTCTTCCCTCTTTAATTCCCTCTCTCATTGCCGCTTCTATGCACTCCTCCAAGGTAGGTCCATTCTCGGGCTACTGCAGGCCATCGTCAGGGTACTCATCTTGGCTTTCAACGGCTTTCTGGCGGGATGTTGGTCTCCCCTTGAATGTCTCGGGCGTCCGTGGTTCGGCTGCTGGTTTTATCTTGCGGTTCTGGCTCTTTTTTTTTATTGCGGGGGGGGGGGGGGGGGGGGGGGGGGGGGGGGGGTTCATCTTTGCGGCTTCTATTTGGTCTCTTGTACGGCTTTTTGTTGGTTTGTTTTGCATGGATTCATTTCAGTTTTTAGCCGCACTCTCTCTCTCCTTCTCTCTCTCTCTCTCTCTCTCTCTCCTCTCTCTCTTCTATCTCCTCTCTCTCCTCTCTCTCTTCTCTCTCTCTCTCTCTCTCATCTCTCTCTCTCTCTCTCTTCCTCTCTCTCCGCTTTTAATGGTGCGTAAGAATTTCTTGTTTTCCTTCTTCATCACGGCCATATGTTCCACTCTTGCTTGCTGTTTTACTGGATCTCCTTTAACTTTCAGCAAGCAGATTTTTATTGTCGCTGGTGGTTCTGGTGTTTGATGTAGCTTTGATTTCGCTTCTTTAGCCGATTCTTCATCTGGTCTTGCAGTTGAGCTTTTTCCGCTTGTGAGCTGCCTCGTGGCGGTCTCGCACCTCCGCATTTGAGTCTCCTTAAATGGAGTCTTTGTAGTGATGGCGAACTTTAAGACGTCTCTGTGTCTTTGGAGGTACGGACAGTTAAGGTCTCTTGTATCATCATCATCATCATCATCATCATCATCATCATCATCATCATCATCATCATCATCATCATCATCATCATCGTCGTCGTCGTCATCATCATCATCATCATTATCATCACCATCATCATCATCATCATCATCATCATCATCATCATCATCAAGTAATGTGTAGGCAATTGCACATGCCATAAATGTAATATTATCGCGTATGTGTATATTAATGCATTTGTTGTATTCGAAATTTTAAAGGAAAACATGAATTTTTAAAAAAAAATGTTTTACAGGCCAATAATCTGACAATTATTATTATTTATTATTTATTATTATTATTACTTATTATTATTAATACGTTTATTACTACTGCTACCATTATTATTAATTTTCCCATTATTATATTTGAATGTGCAACGTGAAATATATTGTGGATGTGTACCTGTGTCGCTGGCAGTATCATATGTATATGTCTGGGTATGGATGCAGGTGTGTGTGTGTGTTGCATGTATTTGCACGCGCATGTGTACGAGTGTGTGTTTGTGTGTGTGTGTGTGTGCGCGTTTACATGCACTATGCCTTAAATGTCATAATATAACTGTATATATGTATGTATTTGCTTTGTTCACACATGTGACACCTAACACTAACAAACGGCAACGCTCTGTAATATACACAAATAAAAGAAACACACATTACGCCTTGTAAATATACATTGATTTGTATGAAATAAACGTTTAACACAAAAAAAAAAAAAAAAAAAAAGAATCTGTACAACACATTACTTGATATTGCACATGCCATAAATGTAATATTATCGCATATGTGTATATTAATGCATTTGTTGTATTCGGAATTTTAAAGGAAAACATGAATTTTAAAAAAAAATGTTTTACAGGCCAAATTAAAAAAATAAAAATAAAAAACAACAAACAAACAAAAAGTGAAGGTCTCTTGTTCCATGTTTGCCGAGCAAGTGTTGATGGGTGCTCGGAAGTCCGTGTCCAGCTTGGCCAACGGACACGCATTGAAGGCATGGTGATCTGCGCAGTAACGGCAGATTTCCGTCTTACTGCGACCTGTTGCTCTGCTGTGACAGGTCCTCTGGCATCTGGAATGGAACATTGAGTGATTCTTGATATGAATCCTTGAGGTTGTTGTATTTTCTTGTCTATCGACATCTGGCGTGGTATCTCGCTGCCCTCAGTCGTCACTACCGCCAGCGTGGTAGGGATCTTTGAGTACGTCAGGATTCTCTCCGCCTTCAAAACTCGGATGTTGAGATTCTCTTCTTGTAGCTGCTTCGTGATTTGTTCGTCTGACAGCTCCACTTGAATACGCTTGACAACCCATCTGACTGTTTTTGAGTCGGTGATTCCGACTCTGGTGTCTTTCTCCTCCTTCTCAGCTGTGTTGGCTCTTGTCTGTGGTGGGTTGTCGTTGATCTTCCTCGTGGTGGCTTCAGTAGTAACTGTAGTTTCAGGTTCTTTGTTGCAGCTCACATGAAAGTTCTCTACTCCCGTCTTCTTTACGGCTTCGTCGGCTCCCACGCTGCACATCTTGGATACCATGTGTCTTTTGGTGTTCTTGCCACATGCCATATTCCCCCGTATCAAGCTTTTTGACTTGTTCAGGTGACTTGTCTTGACAGAGCTCGCAAAATGATGACCTCTTTCCTCCTCTCATTCTAGCTGTTTCCTAGTTCTCACTTTCTTTGCTATCTCTGACACTCTCTCTTCTGCTCCATCTTTCTCTCATTCTTTCACTCCCATCTCTGTCTCCCGCTCACAGTCTCTCGCATTTCCCTCTCTTCCAATCTCCCTCTGTCTTAAGTCTCTCTCCCTGCCTCTTTCTTATCTTTCCCACACTCTCCATCTCCCCCTCGATCAATCTTTCACGCGCCCTACATCTATCTCTCTCTCTCTCTCTCTCTCTCTCTCTCTCTCTCTCTCTCTCTCTCTCTCTCTCTCTCTCTTCTCTCTCTCTCTCTCTCATTCTCTCTTCTCTCCTAATTTCCTTTTTGACTCGCTCCTTCTCTCTGTTTTTTTTAAATGTGAATGTAACATGCACAATAGATAACTGATGAACGAAAGATGAGTGTTTGGAAGGGCCCAATTTAAGACTGGCCTGTGTGCCCAATTTATGACCCTTTGAAAATAACGTTCTTTCATTCGTTCTCTCTCCTCCCCCCCCCCCCCGCCCCAAACCTTCCTCTCACTCATACATTAACTCAGACATTAACCAGCCAACCCACCCACCAACCAGCACACTTAAGTAATCAACCAGCCAACCTACACACCCAACCAGCTAACCCACTCACCAACCAGTCAACCCACCCATCAAACAGCCCATCTACACAACCAGCCAGCAAACCCAACCACAAAACAGCCCACCTACACAGCCAACCTGTCACCTAACCAACCAACCAGCCACCTACAAACGAACGAACGAACGAACGAACGAACTTTATTTTAAAATGGTAACAAATTGGGCACCCAGGTCCGTCTTACATTCGGCCCTTTCTATCACTCATCTTTCATTCATCAAATGTGCATGTTACATTTACATAGGGAAAAAAGCATTGTCAAATGGATTTTCTATGCATAAAGAATGCATATTACGCATGGTACATTCACATGGGAAAAAACAAACATTGTCAAATGAAAGTTGTAAACATAAACAGTGCAAATTGCAATCAGCCAACCCACCCACCAACCAGCCAACCTACACAACCAATCAGTTAACCTACACAACCAACCAGTCAACCCACCAACCAAACAGCCCACCTACTCAACCAAACAGCCAACGCACCCACCAACCAGCCAACCTATACAACCAACCAGTCAACCTGCACAATCAACCAGCCAACCCACCTACTAACCAGCCAACCTTCACAACCAACCGGCCTATGAACTCACCAACCAGCCAACCTACACAACCAACCAGCCATCCTACATAACCAACTAGCCTACTCACCCACCAACCAGCCAGCCTACACAACTAACCAGCCAACCCATCCACCAATCAGCCCACATACACAACCAAACAGCCAAGCCACCCACCAAATAGCCCAGCTACACAACCAACCAGCCAACCTACACAATCAACCAACCTACCCACCCACCAACCAGCCCACCCACCCACAAACCAGTCAACCTACAAAGCAATCAGCAAACCCACCCACCATCCAGTAAGCCCAACCACCAACCAGCAGCCGACCTACACAACCAACCTGCCAACCCAGCCACCAACCAGCAAACCTACACAACCAACCAGCCAACCCACCCACCAACCAGCCCACTTACACAGCCAATTAGCCAGCTCACCCACCAACCAGTCCACCTACACAACCAACCCACCAACTAACCAGCATACCTACACAACCAACTAGCCAGCTCACCCACCAACCAGCCCACCTACACAACCAACCAACCAACCAACCCACCCACCAACCAGCCTATCTACACAACCAACCAGCCAACCCTCCCACCAATTAGCCAACCTTCACAAACAACCTACCAAGGAAGGCCAACAACATATTTATAACACACCACTTGGCCCAAAACAGATTAACTAATTTAATTATACCTTCAAGGTTGATCGCGTGCTTTGATATTACCCCTCCACCTACTCGTTGTCCAAGCTGGGGCCTATAACTGCACATCAATCTATCCATCAGTAATGGTTTGTAGTTCCAGCTGCCGCTAAACATGCAAGTCTTATCTACATACGCCAGTTCTTTTTTTATTGAAAACATAATTAATTCAGAGTTTCGATAAACCATGCCTCATTTTATAAAAAAATATTCTGTTTTAATTTTCACATCCGTTGTAAGTAAAAAAGTATAGAGTATAAAAGCAATGGTAAACTAGCTTGCATTTAAACTGAACTAACGTGAAGGAGGTGTTATATTTAATTGTTGCTTGTTCTGAATTCTAAAGAGGGCGGAACTTCATTTTAGCAATCATATCTGTCTGAACATTGTACAGCCATGCCATCAATTGTCACCACTAGCTGTCTATTGCTGGTCCTGGACTGGGCCATAGTGGATGGTCAGTTTGTTAACGACTTTGACCAGGAAGCCATATTTGAATGTCCACCAAATCAGATCCTTAGCTTTATCTTCAGCATACATAGCAACTTCCACCAGGATAGGCGGTGGCAGTTTCTATGCAGACCGGTGCTTGGAAGAACCAGCGGTTGCCATTGGACAGGTGAGTAAACTTTGGTGATGTTGTTTGTTCAGTAAACATTTCATATCAAACTATACCAGTGCATATTATTTTATTGTTAGTATTTCAGCCAAAGTATTATTGGTTTATTCACCTTGGAGAACATAATCGCCGCCTACCAAAACTGCTGTCTTCCATTATTGACTTGAATGGACGTTCATAAAGGAAGTTTTATAACATGTCACGATGTCAAGTCACGATGTCAAGACACTATGCCAGGTCACGATATCGAGCCACGATGTCAAGTCGCGATGTCAAGCCACGTTGACAAGCCACTATGTCACGTTACGCTGTCAAGCCACAATGTAGATTGATTGATTGATTGATTTAGGAACCGACATCACAGCATTCGGGGCATTCCCATAAGCGCTCCGTCCCCATCCTCAGCAGCCAGCGAAGAGTTCCAACACTAATAGTACCAGTAGCAATCTGATTATATGTCCGTCTCGCCTTTCCTCTGAGCGTCGATCGTCGGCCAGATCCCCTCGTCACCCCTCGCTGTCGCATTCTTGCCAGACCATGGTGATCCATTTGCTCCTCCGAGGTGTACACGTGCTCCCACAAGGCCGCAACCACGTCTGCCTTATCATGCATCAATACTCCACCAAGTTTTGCAGAGCCAGCCAATCTGTCCGCCTGTTCATTCCCCAGCACACCAGCATGCCCCGGAGAAAAGATCCAGACGATGCTTGTCACCCGTGACTTCCGAAG
Organism: Cepaea nemoralis; assembly: GCA_014155875.1. NCBI lineage: Eukaryota > Metazoa > Mollusca > Gastropoda > Stylommatophora > Helicidae > Cepaea > Cepaea nemoralis. Next base: position 7,141 of record JACEFZ010020740.1, on the reverse strand, counting down.
CGAAGCAAGCCACTCTGCACGAAGCATGCCTGTCTTCACCCTACTCAGCATGCTTTCTGAGTCAGTTACAATCACGATGTGTGTGTATCGTATTCTCCAGCCAGCGGAAAGCTGCACTGACCGCCTCCACCTCCATTCTTAAGCTAGATGTTGTGGTATCATATGCCAGGCTCTCCTGCACCAAACGTCGACCATTAGCTTTTGCTAAGAACCCCCAGGCACTTCTCCTGCCTCTCAACACCGAACCATCTGTGTAGATAATCACATCACCCGGTCGAGCATTATCCTGAATTAGTTGCTGGATTTCCACTTCCGTGGCCCCTGCTGGCCACTCCCTGCACTCCCGGCTGAATGTGATTATAACTCTGCACAAGGTCTGACTGCTCCGGCTGGCACTCTGACCCACTCCTCTCCTCGCCTAATGTTCTCCAAGAGGCACACCTGTCTGATCGTATCCTCCCGCCTGAGCCATCCATGATTTCCCTCTTATCAGTCGTCTGGCCCTTAACTGCGTTCAGCGCCTCATGCAACGGGTGATCTGTGTCAGCAACTACTCAGTTATGTCACTACGTCAAGCCACGTTCTCACGTCACTATATCAAGCCACGTCATGATGTCAAGATACAATGTTAAGTCGCTATGTCAAGCCATGTTGTCACGTCACGATGTCAAATCACGATGTCAGGTCACGATGTCTAGTAACGATGTTAAGCCACGATGTTAAGTCACGATGTCAAGCCACGTTGTCACGTCACGTTGTCAAAAAGTGAGCTACAACGTCGACCTCAAGGATAGCCTCGTGTTGCGTGATGGGATCTGCTTAAACCAGCTCCTGTCCACAGATATAAGCTCATGACTGCAGAGACTCCAACACAGGTGATATGACAATCACAGCTTTATTTATTCAACTAACGAATTCAGGTGTTCATAACAAACACTGACAAGACAACGCCGACAATCTGTGGTGCTCACGCAAATCAAGCAGCATAGGCTATCCAACGATAATCCCAGCTATAGACTGCAGGGACATACATCCTTGCGAATACAAACTTACTTACGGAAGCTCTGCACTAAAACTCCCGTTTAGGCAGTACTATGGTACCAGGTCGAGAGATGGTCGGGGAATGAACTTCACTCTGATAGAAGCAAGACCAAGTGAAAACAGAAGTGACTTGAATGTCAATGAACAGGTTGCGCTCGCTCGCTTTCTTATAAAGCGTAGTCCATACACACTATTTATAGTAGTGATGAGCTGAATTTTGCGTGTGGATTAGCTTTCCCCTAGTTAACAGTGTCCCTCGCCATCAAGCGAACCTAGTCCGACTTCAGAGGTACTTGTAATTTACGTCCCATAGTCAAGGACGACAGGTCAACATTCTAGTCCAGCTGTCCAGGGTAGGGGTTTGAACCCCTTACCTCGGCATCAGCACACGGGATGTTTAAGAACACGCATTCTTATCCATTCGGACATGCTGACCTGCAGGTCTTTGTTTAAAACTCAGTGTTTCAGAAGGACTCACGAACCAACCAAAGCATGTCATCTTTTAAGTAGTGATAGTGAACAAGACAGAGATTATGGTCGTCAATAAGAAGAAAGAAATGCCACAGTGTAATATATGGGCAAATGGGAATATTCTTAACCAAGTGAATCGGTACAATTATTTCGGAACAGTCATTGTTGTTGTTGTTTGTCCATCAAGAATGATGATGACCATTCATTTCATCCAGTGCGGTTGAAGGTATGGAGCCGTGGGTTCTAAGATGGCTGATAAGGCCTATTTTGGCTCGAAATGTTCTTTGACAATGTGGGCAAGGAATGCTTGATGTTTCTGGAGGAGGATTTCCTGCAGTAGTTTTTCTGTCCTGCCTTTTCTTCACAGCTCTTGCAGTCCTGGTTGCCTCACATATGACTGCACCCTTGCGTAATGATGCACGCCACGAATTTCGGTCTCTGGCTGCAGCCTCCCAGGTGTCATGATGAATTCCAAAAGCCTTCAGTGAAATTTTCAGAGTGTCTTTAAAGCGTTTCCTCTGGCCACCTTGGGAGCGTTTACCACAACGCAGTTCGCTGTAAAAAATTCGTTTAGGGAGCCTGTGATCTGGCATGCGAGTCAAGTGACCAGCCCAGCGAATCTGATTCTTCATCAGTAGAGTGTGGATACTGGGCATGGATGCTCTTTCTAGGACTTCAGTGTCTGGAATCTTGTCTTGCCATTTAATCTTCAGTAGCTTCCTTAGGCAGACTGTGTGGAAGTGGTTTAATTTCCTAGCATGTCGCTGATAAACAGTCCAGGTTTCACAAGCATATAGCAGTGTGGATAATACAACTGCTTTGTAGACTTTTAGCTTTGTTTGCAGGCTTATTCCAGTTCTGTCCCATACATTCTTGTACAGTCTGCCAAAGGCCGCACTGGCCTTGGAGATTCTTGCATTCACTTCGTCATCAATTGTGGCAGCTTGTGACACAGTGCTGCCAAGATAGGTGAATTTGTCCACAACACTTAGTCTATGATCATTCACTTTGATATTCGGCACAGTGTGATTATTCCCTGGAGCTGGCTGGTACATAACTACAGTCTTCTCCAAGTTGATATTGAGCCCAAAGTTGGCACAGGCATGTGAGAAAGCTGAAACATTATGTTGCATGTCCGCCTCTGAGTTGGCGTACAGAGCGCAATCATCAGCAAACAGGAGCTCTCTGACGGTGTCGCTGTTAATTTTGGTTTTAGCTTTCAGCCTTCTGAGATTGAATAACTTTCCATCCATACGGTAGTTGATGTCTATTCCAATGTCGTCGTTCTCGAAGGCATTCATCAGCATGGCTGAAAACATGAGGCTGAACAGTGTTGGTGCCAGGACACATCCTTGCTTCACTCCATTGGTGACAGGAAAGGGTTCAGACAGTTCGCCATTTTCCTGTACTCTTGCCTGCATGCCATCATGAAATAGCCGCACTATTTGGACAAACTTTCGTGGACAGCCATATTTTGCCATAATCTTCCACAGTCCTTCTCTGCTGACTGTATCAAAAGCCTTGGTAAGGTCAATGAAAGTGGAGAACATTTCGCAGTTCTGTTCCTGACATTTCTCTTGCAGCTGCCTTGCAGCGAAAATCATGTCAACAGTTCCACGTTCTTTTCTGAAGCCACACTGACTCTCAGGAAGAAGACCTTGATCGAGATGGGCTGTGAGGCGATTGAGAAGAATTCTGGCGAGTATCTTCCCTGCAATTGAAAGCAAGGAGATGCCTCGGTGGTTGTCACAGGATTGGCGGTTTCCTTTACGTTTGTAAAGGTGGACTATTGACGCGTCCTTGAAATCTTGTGGCATGGTCTCGTTCACCCATATGTTTGTAAAGACTTGGTGAAGCTGCTCTGTTAGGACCGGCCCACCTGCCTTGTATATCTCTGCTGGGATGGAGTCCGGACCAGGTGCCTTGCCGCTGGAGAGTTGCTGGATGGCTTTGTTTACTTCCACTATGGTTGGCAGGTCATCAAGTGTCTCATTGGTAGGAACTTGAGGAAGGCAGTTGATGGTTTCATCATCGAAGAAGGAAGTTGCATTTAAGATGTTGCTGAAATGCTCTGCCCAGCGTTGAAGGATTTCTTTCTTATCGGTGATCAATGTTCCCCCATCTGCACTGAGGATGGGAACTACGCCTGGTGATGTAGGACCATAGAGTGAGTCGTAGAAGTTTTTCATATCATGTTTGTCAGCAAAGCCCTGAATTTCATCAGCTTTGCTGCTCAGCCAGGAGTCCCGCATGTGCCGAAGTTTCTGCTGCAGTACTCTCTGAACGTTCTTGAAGGCATCTTTTTTTTTATGTTGACTTTGGGTCATTCAAATGTGCCTTGAGGAGAAGATGTTTCTCGGCCAGCAATTGGTTGATGTCTTCGGAATTTTCATCAAACCAGTCTTTATGCTTTCGGGGGGCTGGACCCAGGATTCCATAGCAGTGTTGTAAATTATGTCCTTTAGGGCTCTCCATTCTGTTTCTGTATCCTGTTTAGCTGCAGAATTGGGCTTGAGGCGGTCTTCCAGCATATTTTCAAACGACTGCTGCATTTTCTTGCTGTTTAGGCGGGTGACATTTAGCTTTTTATGCATTTTCACCCCTTGAGGACGCCGTGGTGGCCTGATGTGAATGTTTATTTTTGAGACAATGAGACGATGGTCTGACAAACATTCGGCACCACACATGGATTTTGTCACTCGGACGTCTTGTCTGTCACTCCTCTTGACATGACAATGACATAGTCAATGAGGTGCCAGTGTTTCGAGCGAGGGTGCATCCACGATGTCCTATTTCTCATGGGGAGACGGAAAATTGTGTTCGTAATCAGGAGATCATTTTTCGGCACATGTCTGACGGAGGCGGAGTCCATTGCTGTTACAATTTCCGACTCCATGCTTTCCAATAATGCCACTCCAAGAGGTGGTGTCCGTGCCTACTCTGGCATTGAATCCCCAGGAGTACAAGTTTGTCTCCCTTGGGAACAGATGATTAATACATTGTGCAGGTCCTCATAGAACTTGTCTTGACATCATCTTCGTTGGTCATAGTTGGTGTGTAGGAACATCACAATGGTTGCATGCTTCCTTCCATTTAGCAGGGGCAACTTCATGGTCATGAGCCTGTCGTTTATAGCCTTTGGAAATCCAGCTAATTTGCCAACCAGGCAACTTAATGGCAAATCCCACACCGGATTTGGCGTCTTTCCTCGCTTTTCCTTCCACTCCAGAAAAATCTGTAGCCGGCACCTATTTCCCAGATTTGGCCTTCTTCTGCAAGTCGTGTTTCGCTCAAGGCTGCAATGTCGATGTTGTACCTGCCCAGCTCTCTCCCAATCAGTGCTGTTCGTCTCTCTGGACCCGACGCGCCGTCTCTGTCAAGTAGGGTGCGTACATTCCAAGTTCCAATTGTCAAGGGAACATTAGTTTAACTCTTTAGCTTTGTTGTATGTCGACCGCAGTAAGGGTACCCACCAACCGCGGCTAGCTGGTTAGGTAGTGATGGAGCAGACAATGTTAGGGCACCTTTTCTAGCCCCTTCCTCATGCTATGGAGGTGAGCAGTGTGTTCCTATAGAGGGCTGCTCAGTCGCTCAGGGGGCTGCCGAATCCCACTGCTGCTCCGGTCAGTAGAAGACGACCATATGGCCTGAGCCGCCTGTGTGCAGGTCTGCGACTACGGCTGCCAGCGTACCCACGCCTGCCGCTTCGCCGCTCGCCCATCGCCACAGGGCTTGAAGGTGATATCATACCTTCTGATGGGAGATGCCTTGAAGAGATTAGAACAAGAATCGTCATGGCGAAGGTAGCCTTTTACAAGATGGAAAACATACTGACTAATAAAAAGATCTCTAGCCGATCTCTCTGGTCTAGAGGTCTACACGACTCTTTCTCCGTAATCTCGTATACTCTCGTAAGTAACGTGACGTTGCGCGAAAATTGGTAGTGGTTCTCACCGCGTCGATAACTTACGGGGTATGTGAGCCGGTCGCTCAGAAAGCAAAGGCAAACTAATGAGCGCAATCTTGACAATAAATCAACAATCAGCTGAAAGATGCTGATGTTGACAGCGGTGTCCTGTAAAGGATATGCGAAAAAAAAAAATAAAAAATAAAAAGATGTTAACTGCAACTAGAAAAAAAAAAAAGAGTGTTGAAGTGCTACAAAGAACCTGTACTTTTGTATGGATGTGAAACTCGGACAATGAGCAGACAAGCTGAAAAACATATAATGGCTGATTAGATGTGGTTTATGTGAAGAAAATGCAAGTAATACTGTGAACGGATAGAAAGCAAATGAAAACGGTAACTTGATTAGAGAAATTAGACGTAGTCGGTCAACATGTTTTGGGCAGGTTATGAGAAGATATAAACTAGAAAACTTCGTGACAACTGGCAAGATGAGGGGGAAAGAACACGGGGACGACAGAGAAGTAAATACCTGGAAGGCTTGACCACGTGGCATGGCTGAGAAGGAACACTGAGCTGATCCACGACTCTGGTGATCGAGTGAAATGACGAGTCATGACCGCCCACGCTTTCCGGCATGGCGCATTATGGATTTATGGATGGATGGATGGATGGATGGATGGATGGATGGATGGATTTGTCCTGTGTTTATTACATTAGTTGAGGTAGTAATTTCTTGTGTTGTTATTGCTTTCCACTTATCGTTATTTATCCTTTGTTTATTACTTCAAGTTATCGATATTATCATGTTTGTGTGTCGTTACTTCCATCGTTAATAACAATGCTATCATCATTATTAACATCACTATCATCATCATAACTATCACCATCATCATCAATAATATAACTATCTTCATTATTTTTAATATGATCAGTAACTTCATCATGAATATCATAATCATCACTATCATCACCTTTACCTTCACTAGCAGCATTATCATTATGATTATCAGCAGTTCCCTCATTATCACTGTCATCATAATTAACATCATTATTCCCATCGTGATTACTGCCATCATCTTAACCGCCATAATCATCAGGCTAGTTGATCAAATTGTTGAAAGTCAGTTACTCACGTCTCTCCACCTTCCCATGGTCTCAGAAATTCTTTTCAGCTCTTTGCAAGTCCGAACCCCACTATCACATCTTCTTCTTCATTCAGTACATGACATGCGGCGTTGGTGATCATGTCTGCCTTCTGTCTCTACTAATTAAAATTATTGCACCAAGCTTATTTTTATGCTTGTAAATTCAAAGAGGAGTGGCTGGCCGAGTGGCTAGAACGCCGGACTCTCCTTCGGGAGACCCGGGTTCGATCCCTCGGTAAGGTGTGGGATTTTTTTCTGCCGGAGGAAAAAAGAAAATTCTAACCTGCACAGTTCGCGGCGACTGCACTAGCCAGGCGGCCTTTATTCTCAGGCTCAAAGACCCCTCTGCCATACACCGCAAGGTACTATATTGGCAGTAAATGGTAGTAAATTCAAAACAATGTATTTAAACACACAAGCTACAAATAGTATGTTGCACGATTTATTGCCTGGCATATTTCGCTGCATCTCGTCAGGTGCATACACAATTTGAAATTACCGTGGCGATAACAGATGTTTCACATTCGAACAAAGCCCGTGACTACGTGTTTTCATTGTTTCAGGCTTTCTTTTGT
>JACEFZ010020739.1:0-36994 GCA_014155875.1 Cepaea nemoralis | reverse complement strand
ATTTTTCCTTGAGCAAAAATTGAAAACTACAAAATTGCTGGTCCATTTCTCCCCAGTCTCCCCCGTTCTTGATTGGACTTGGAGCGGGGGACGCGTGCTCTACAAAATAGTCCCCGTGAAGATATTTCTGTGCCGGATCGGAAGGAGTCTATACACCGAGCTCATGACGGCAGATGCAGAGACGACCAGAACGCCAATGCGTATAAAACTGAGTCTCCAAGAGGATTAACAACCAACCGCAGGGTCGATGAGGCTTTTTGGCATTTAAACATTTTTTGGCTTGCGTGTCTTTTTACAAGACGTTGCAACCAACACCAGCATTTATTGGCTGTTTTTATTTACTATAGAATTTTCCGTTCAGTGTATTCCTATTGCTTTTTAAGCTGCCGACGCTTTATACCGTTGAAATCAACGCAAAGCGCTATGCTTCCAAATCGCAGGCGGCTGATTTCAAACCCTCAATTCGGTATGTGGGAGAACTGCGAAAGTGCCTTCACCATCCCCTAATCCCCCAGACGCCGACGTTTGGCATGTTATGGCGAGAAATAAACAAGAACACTTCGTGAAATACTGCAAATTTAATAGGGAAAATGGAAGACAAAAAGATAAATAAAATACCACAATGACTGGGCCAAGTGACATACTCGAGACAACACAAACCAGATTGGAATACAGGCGGTCGTGTGAGATGACAGCCTAAGCTTATTGACATGGCTTGTCATGGGTAAAAATCCTGGCCCTGGCGTGTGATCGTTGTAGAAAGTTTCAATCTAGCTTAGGAAGACACCTGATTCAAGAATATTGAGAGGACGCGTAGATTGGATGGTTAACAAAGTTTAATCTGCTTTACCATTTATGTGTAATCTTAAACTATTCTGAATAAATTGACATTTTGTTATTTTTTTCCCTTTACAATAAGAAAAGAATCTTAACTTGTATCTTAAACAGTATTTACTGTAAATATAAATATTAAAATATATAATATAGGATAGGGTATATTTTTAATTACTGTCAAGTGTTTGAAAATATTGCCAGTCCAAGTTTTGTATTCACCCTCTGTAAAGCTGATGCAACTTAATAGGTATATACAAAACTTAGACCGGCAATATTTTCAAACACTGCACAGTCATTAAAAATACACCCTGTACTAATAATATTAATACTTTAATTTACTTAGTAATTAATAAATTAATGCTTTAATTTTAATAATGGTCCATGGATCCGAAGGAAACAATCATCTTCCTCACCTTATCGACCTAAGGTTGCTAACTGGGGCGCTCTCTTCTGAAATTAAGATCGTAATATTTGACTATGGCTACTGTTTGCAGACAGGTTGTAGCTCTGCTCTACTTTCTTGAGCTTTGCATTACATTATTTCTACTTGTTTTGGTCATGCAACCAGACCTAACTCTAGATTGACCCCCTAAAAAGTTGTTTACCCTACTAACCTACTTACTAAAAGTCTATATGTCTGTGTGATCAGGTTGGTCCTATATAATAAATTGTTGGCATCGGCTGTTATTTAGTATGCTCTGTGAATAATATTAATAAGGATTTCAATGTAAAATTTAGTTTTCCCTTATGAAAAACTCTGCATTTCATGTCTTTATATGTTGCTATATATCATTAATAATCCTTTGTGTTATCCCATAGTGCTTCATTAATTTCCCTTTCAATCCTCAAATCTGGTGTAAAGTGACAAATTAATTTACATCCTTTGCTGCATTATTATGCATCATGTGGCTATTGCCCTTAGGGGAAATTAACATCAGATGAAAGATAACCAACAGAGATAAAGAAAAGAATAGGGCAAGCAAAAGCTGCATTTAAAAAAATGAAAAAATATCTTATGCAATAAATCACTGTCATTGAATATAAGAGGGTAGCGGGGTAGGGGTATCCCCTATCAAAGGAGAAGTAAGACGCCTCCTTCCCTCCGCTAGCCTACGGGACACCCTTGGGCAAGGTGGAGTACCCGTTTAGCCCCCCGATCAGGGTTACGTGAAGCCATGAGTGCAGGTGGTGGATGAAGATGAAGAGCAGCCAACAGATAGTTGTAGGTTATGGTCTCCACCTTCACGACGGTAGGCAGAGGATCTCTATTTTGAGGAGACAATGGCTACGGTCACTGACCAGTATGGTCACTGCTAGGAAGGAAAGCAATGGCAAACTACCTTCTTTACAGATGCCAAGAAAATCATGTTGTGTGAAATCATCGATAATCAGAGAAACGGCGTAAATGGGTGCTCCATAGGAGCAACCTCGCCCGGTAGGGATAGTCATGCGCACCAGGTGACTCCAGACCGTCCACAGGCTACTAGGTGCAACAGATTAATATCTTTGAAAGTAGGAACTTGGAACGTTAGAACAATGAATGCAGATGGAAAATTAGAAAACATCAAAAAAGAAATGGGGAGAGAGAAGATTAACATATTAGGAGTATCGGAAACGAGATGGAAAGGAGCAGGGATAAGGACAGGAGAGGATTGTAAGATTATTTACTCTGGGGGAGAAGAACAGCAAAGAGGTGTAGCCATTATATTAGATAAGCAAACATTAAATCCTGTCAAAGGATATCATGCTGTGTCAGACAGAGTCCTATGAGTAAAATTAAACAGAAGACCTTTTAAAATAAATGTCATTCAAGTATATGCCCCAACAAGTGAAAGCAGTGAAGAAAGCATAGAGGAATTTTATAATGACGTGGAGTCTGCTTTGAAGAACTGCAAAAAATCAGAAATAAATATCATAATGGGTGATTTCAACGCAAAAATAGGACAGCAAGGCGATGGATGCAGTGTAGGCAACCATGGTTTGGGAGAGAGAAATGAAAGAGGATACAGACTTGTAGAATGGGCAAAAGAACAAGAAATGGTTGTAGGAAACACCTGGTTTAAACAGCATCCTAGAAGATTATGGACATGGAGGAGTCCAGACAGCAGGATTAAAAACCAGATAGATTACATCCTGATTAGCAAAAGGTTTCGAAATGCGTTAACAGTCGTAAAAACAGTTCCAAATGCAGACTGTTACAGTGATCACAGATTAATTACAGGCACATTGAGGGTAAAGTTAAAGAAAGTCAAGTATACAGCAGGAAACCCTAAATATGACTTGTGCAAATTGAAAACTGACAAAGAAATACAAGATAATTTTAACATAGAAGTAAAGAACACATTTGATATATTGTCTGATCTAGAGATCCTGTTTCAAGATGTAGATGATCAATGGGAAACGATGAAGAATTCAATCAGTTGCGCAGCAGAAAAAACTATTCCAAAAGTAAAGAAAGTGGGCCGTAAGACATGGATGACTGAAGAAATTTTACAACTAATGGAAACAAGAAGACAGAACAAAAATAATCCTGCCAAATATGAAGAAATTCACAGAAAAGTGAGAACCTTATGTAAGGAGGCAAAAGAAACATGGCTTGAGAAAAATTGCAGAGAAATTGAAAAACAACACAACAGTAACAATGCGAAACTAATGCACAAAAGAATTCAGGAGCTTACTAATCAAAGAACACGTACATCAGCAGGCTGCCTAAAGACAAAAGATGGAAGAGTCATAATAGAAAAAGATCAGATCTTACATGAATGGTCAGATTATGTGAAAAACCTTTATGACGATAACAGAGACGAACAGTATGATGTCCAAAATAATAATGAAGGACCAGCAATTTTAAAGATGGAGGTTCAGAATGCGCTTAACCATATGAAATCTGGCAAGACCCCCGGTTCAGACAGCGTCACAACAGAAATGATTAATGCTTTAGAAGAATATGGAATAGATAAAGTTACCAGTCTGCTTAATACAATATATGATACTGGAAATATACCTCAGGAGTTATGTAATTCTGTATTTATTGCAATCCCAAAGAAATCAGGAGCCTTGGAATGTGATCAACATCGAACAATTAGTATAATGAGTCACATCACGAAGATTTTGCTAAGAATTATCATGCAAAGAGTTAGGAGGAAAATACAACCTGAAATAGGAGAAGAACAATGTGGGTTTGTGGAAGGCAAGGGTACAGTAAATGCTGTGTATATACTGAGAAACATAATCGAACGTTCTATAGAAGTAAACAAAGATCTACACCTTTGCTTTATTGACTACACAAAGGCTTTTGATAAAGTGAGACATGTCAACATGATAAGGATGCTTGAAGATCTACAAATTGATGGAAAAGATCTTAGACTTGTAAAAAACATATATTGGAAACAACAAGCTGCCATAAGAGTTGATAATGAAGTAAGCCAATATCAGCCTATTAAAAGGGGTGTGAGACAGGGATGTGTAATGTCTCCAGATCTGTTTTCCCTGTACAGTGAAAGTATTTTCAGAAATATTGAAGATATGGAAGGAATCAACATTGGGGGACGATGCATCAATAACATTAGATATGCAGATGATACAGTCTTGATTGCAGACAATGAACAGGACCTGCAAAATTTAGTAGATGCGATTGTTACACACAGTGAACAACTAGGGTTAGAATTAAATTGTAAAAAGACACAGATTATGGTCGTCACTAGGAAGGACGAAATACCACAATGTAATATACAAGTAAATGGGAATATTCTTCAACAAGTGAGCAGGTACAATTATCTCGGAACAGTAATAACATCTGATGGGAGATGCCTTGAAGAGATTAGAACAAGAATCGCCATGGCAAAAGTAGCCTTTAGCAAGATGAAAAACATATTGACCAATAAAAAGATGTCAATTGAAACGAGAAAAAGAGTGTTGAGATGCTACATTGAACCTGTACTTTTATATGGATGTGAAGCGTGGACAATGAGCAGTCAGGCTGAAAAACATCTGATGGCTGTAGAGATGTGGTTTCTGAGGAAAATGCAAAGAATACCATGGACAGCCAGAAAGACCAATGAACAAGTCCTTCAAGAAACAAATGAAGATCGTAGATTGATTAGAGAAATTAGACGTAGACAGTCAAAATTTTTTGGGCATGTTATGAGAAGAAATGGATTGGAGAATTTGGTGACAACTGGTAAGATCGAGGGGAACAGACCAAGGGGAAGACCTAGAAGCAAGTACCTGGATGGCTTGGCCTTTTGGCATGGTCGAGACAGAAACACGGAGCTGATCCACGACTCTGGTAATCCAGTGAGATGGCAGAATATGACCGCCCACGCTTACCGGCATGGCACATGATGGATGGAATATAAGAAAGAGAGTGCTAAAATGCTATACAGAACAGCTTTCATAGGTCATGTGATGAAAAGAGAGACATTGGAGAAATTGTGACAACTGGAAAGATCATTGGGAAGAGAGACCAAGAGAAATGATGCTGGATGGACTAAGACAGTGAATTGGAGGAATATATCATCACCAGAGTTGATTCAGAACACCAAATATCGAGATCAGACATGTCTTTTAGGCCTGGTCCATTTAGAAGTTCCCAAAATATTCAGGCCATCTGTTCATTTGGTCTTTAATGTTGATGAGAACTTTCCCATTATTAGTTTTTATAACTCAGTTTGATTGATTTTACTCTTCTGCTATTGTACTTGTAGTGCTGTAAAGGTCTCTGAGGTTTGCCTTTGCTGCTGCTAATTCATTGTCTCTTGTCAGGCCATCTAAATATTGCCTTTTATCCGCCCTAATGTCTTTATTAGCTTCTGTGAGTTTTTCATAAGCTCAGACTTAGTAGCTCTAATTTTGCTATTGTTTAAATCCTATTTTTTAAATGATTCCTTTCTTCTATTTCAAGCATTTTGGGTATTATCCATATTATATCAGTGCCTAATTTCAGTATAAACACAGATCATAAAGCAGTCGTTGCCACAATAAGAACAATCAGAAGAAGAAAACAAAGAGCAGGAAAATACATGCCATGCGAATCAGTAAACTTAAAAAACCTTAAAGACGAGGCGCTGCGGGAAAATTATGAGAAAGAACTAACTAAACTCTTTGAAAAATTACCTACAGAGAGAAAAACAGTGGAAGAAGAATGGGAGATGTTCAAATCAAGCATTTTAAATACTGCAAAAATAACATGTGGAACCACGAAAAAACGCAAAACACAGATACAGAAAATAACAAGTTGGTGGAACACAGAAGTAAAGAAATCGGTTAAAGACACAAAGGAAAAATATAAAAAGTGGTTGAAGAGCAAACAGGAATATGATCGCATAGGATATAGAATAGCGAGAAGACATGTGAATAGAATAGTAAAGAGGGAAAAACAAAAAGACTGGGAAGATTATGGAGAAAACCTAAATAAAAACTACAAGGAGGCAACTAGAAACTTCTACAAAAAGATAGGTGCAATTCGAGCCAGAGGAGAACCCTTTGATCCAACTGAAATAATAAACAGCGAAAATGGAGAACCAATAAGTGAACAAAAACGAATCCTAATAAGATGGAAGCAGTATTTCGAACAACCTCTCAACATCCCATCAGATGTCACAGGAATTCAAGAGACCTTTACAGATGTCACCGAAGAACTAGAACCAGACATACTAAGAGAAGAAATTATAGAAGCCATCAGATTAGCTCCATTGAACAAATCACCGGGACAGGATGAAATACCAAATGAACTAATTAAAGCAGCAAGAGAAGTAGGAACAGCTTGGCTACATAGACAATTCAATCATGTTTGGGTAGAACAACAGACACCACGAGATAGGGGAAATGCCATAATATCCCAATTTGGAAAAACAAAGGCAGCAAAAGAGACTGCACACAATACAGAGGCATTTCACTGTTGAGTCATATTGGGAAAATATTTTGCAAAATTCTTGAAAAAAGATTACGATCTACTTTAGAACCCCAGCTAAGCTAAACACAACTTGGATTTAGGAAAAACAATGGATGCACAGATGCAATTTTTGCACTTAGACAACTTATAGAAAAATCAATTGAATTCAATGAAACACTCTACTTAGCCTTGTCGACCATTGTCGACCAAGAAAAGGCATTCGATAGAGTAGATAGAAACAAGTTGTGGCAAATCCTTAAACAATATGGAGTGAGTACACATCTAACAAACCTATGTAGAAGTTTATACAACAACAGTGAATGCATAGTGAGAGCAACTGGAGGACACTCAGAACCCTTCACCATAAGATCTGGAGTACGACAAGGTTGTGTCCTGTCCCCTCTCTTGTTCATAACATATATAGACAACATATGTAAAGACCACCAGCCAAGCAGAGATAGCAAGAATACCACATGACGAGAACACAGAAGAAGAACAATCTGCAAATCTAACCATTAGAAAACTCCTGTTTGTGGACGACCAAGTACTAATAGCAAAATCAGAAGCTGAATTACAAGACCACATGAATAGTCTAAACGAAATGTGTAGGGAACATACCATGAAAATTAGCACAAGCAAAACAGAGGTAATGACTATAACTAAAGAAGAACAAACAACAACAATTCACCTAAACGAACATTCCTTGAAACAAGTGAAGAGTTTCAAGTACCTGGAAAGTATAATATCATCAAATGGCAGATCAGAAGACGAGATCGAAAATAGGTGCAATATGGCAAATCAACTCATTGGACAAATGACACCAATACTAAAGAACAAACATGTATCAGTAACTACTAAGAAAGCACTTTACAACACAATCTTCCTACCAACTCTATGCTACCAATGCCAAACCTGGACAATGACAGAAAAAGAGAAAAGAAAAATCACAACAGAAATGAGGTTGCTGAGAAGAATACTAAATGTATCAAGAAGAGATACGATCAGAAATGAAGAAATCAGGACTAAAGTGGGGGGTTAAAGCAGCACTAGATTGTATTAGAAAGCAGCAATTCATATGGTTTGGCCATGCAAGTAGGTTACCAGTCAACAGCATACCACAACAAGCAATGATGTACAGACCAGATGGAAACAGAGGAAGAGGCTGACTGTCAGATTCTTGCATTCAGCAATAACACAGGCTCGTAATCACCAACAGATGTGATACAAATACTGTCACAGAATGACTTGACGTGACACACTGCAAATGCAATTCAGACACTTTATTCACGCGTCCCACTCATCACAATCATTACATGCATTGCACAATTACAATATTGATGCCATAATACAATCAATGGACATATCAATGCAATGTATGCAACTCACAAGCGCACAGTCTCCTATACTCACACAGACTTTCAATCTATTATCGTTCATCTACACAAGTATACGAGCACCATTCATTCCGTCTGTCCTTTACAACTTCACCGGGCCGTCTGTCCGCTAACCACTGTGAGTGGTCACTAGTCGGAGTTGTACCCCTGCATGGACTCCATGTTCCACGCATGCACCGACTGACCATTCCTACCACAGCATGGTTAGCGTCGCTCACAGGTGGACCTGGCCGTAATCGCCAGGTGCCGTTGACGACGACGCGTTAGAACGGGTGGGGAGATTATGACACCGACCACATAAACGTTGGACGGAGGGAATAGCAGAGTCCATGGGAATATCGATACATGGAGCCCATAATCGGGCACTCTCACGAAGTTTATACTTCACCTCGACACCGCAAGGTACAAGAGGAACATGATGAGATGAGATGAGATCATTTTGTTCCCTTTACATCTGTACGTGATTCTTTCCAAATTAATACAGTCTTGGATATGGTACTTTGGTTTTGTGTATGGTATATTTATACAACCATTCTAAGCTTTTTTCTTACAGACATTAAGCTGTTAGCTTTTTACATGCCAGACAACTCATCATATGTTCATTTGCTACTCCATACATTAAATGCTTTTCTTAACTCTTTTTTAAGAAAGTTGTCACATTAATGTTTTTAATGTCCTACTGTGAAGGAGTTAACACATGAATGTCCAGAGATACAAGAGAGTTTAGTAACAACTTTCTAATCCAGACAATACTCTCATAATAACTAGAAAAGAGTGAGTAAAGAAAACAGCTGTCTGATACCCAAAGAGCTTAGCAATGAATTTACAGCAGGAACTTCAGAACACACAGGTATGTGGGAGTAAACATATTTTCCTAGATGTGATGATTGTATAAAAGAATGCTGAGAACACATTGGACAGATAACAAGTGTAATGAAGATTTCTTTAATGATACTAACTCACTAATTGAACTTCTCTGTTGCTATTGTTTTAGTATCTCTGCACAAGTAATCAGGTTCTCTGGATGCAAAACAAAGTAAACCGGATGTAAAACAAAGAGTAAACTGGATGTAAATCAAAGAGTAAACTGGATGCAAAACAAAGAGTAAACTGAATGTAAAACAAAGAGTAAACTGGACGTAAGACAAAGAGTAAACTGGATGTAAGACAAAGAGTAAACTGGATGTAAAACAAAGAGTAAACTGGATGTAAAACAAAGAGTAAACTGGATGTAAGACAAAGAGTAAACTGGATGTAAAACAAAGAGTAAACTGGATGTAAAACAAAGAGTAAACTGGATGTAAAACAAAGAGTAAAATATATGTAAAACAAAGAGTAAACTGAATGTAAGACAAAGAGTAAACTGGATGTAAACCAAAGAGTAAACTGGATGTAAAACAAAAGAGTAAAGGGGGCTTTAAATTCCTTAATGCATATTGGGTGTATGGTGCTAGCCCCATATATTTTATAGATTAATCAGCATTTGATGCAGGGGCGTCACGCGGGGGGTGCGGGCCGCACCGGGTGACACCATCAAGGGGTGACACCAAAATAAAAAAATTGCAAATTTGACAAAGCAGACATAGCAAAATAACAAAAATTTAACTTTGTCCGAGTTTGTCGAAGTTCTTTATTTATGTTTTACCTGAAGTATTGAAGTTATATTGTTCAATTTGTTTTCTTTCTTATGTCCTTATTAACTTTTTGACTTATTTTACAAACATTACTATATGCGATTATATATGGTACAGGAACACTCGGAAGAAGACCATGGTGAAAGTCTAGAGGGGTGACACCAAGAGTTTACCGCACTGGGTGACACCAACACCAGTGACGCCACTGATTTGATGCGTGATGTGGTTAATATTCTGGCTGCTTTTACCTCAAAAGCCAGCACTGTGGCGAAGGGGGTTACGTTTGCAATTCATAATACCACATAAGCTTGAAACATGGGCAGTTTGGAAGTAGATCATCTTGCGGTGATTTTCATACAGTGGTATGCGTGTCAGTCATTAACAAAGCTATTGAGCGTAAACTTGCCAAGAAATCTCATACAGCCAAAAAATGCTGGGGTTGACTGTGACATCATGTAAAAAAATTAACTTGTTTTTGTGTGCCTCAGAGAAGATTTGAACACATGACCTCTGGGCCGACAGGCAGGCATGCTTGCCACTGTGCTACCACACGTCCAGAAAGTTTAAATGAGAAGGCTGTTAGTTCAAGCTGCACTGGCAACATTTTAAGCATTACAAATTTGTTTACAACAGTATATTCACAGTATGCATGATTCTGATATACACTCTTTGGGATCCTCATCAGTGCTACATAATTTGCGCACTGAGCTGAGATCCTCCTAATGTGATCTAAGAAGGGGATCAGTGCACTGATAGATAATTTCTAGTGGAATGAAAGTTCCAAGTACAATAAAAGATGCAACCAAATTATACTATTTTATTTTCCACTCCCAAACACAGGCATTGATACTGATCATAAACCAGTCATAATTTAAAAAAAGAAAAAAAGAATTCAACATACCTTTTTTTTCGCGTTTCCATCCTCTTTCAGGATATTGCGGTCAACATCAGCATCTTTCAGCTGTATGTTGATTCCTAGGCTAAGATAATGCTCATCAGCACGCCACGACTTTCTGAGCGACCGGCTCCATACTCTCATAAGTCACTGGCGCGACTCGAACCGTTTCCAATTCTCGTGCACTCACGTCAACCATGAGAGTATTAGGGGTTACGGAGAAAGCTGCTAACCCCTCGGCCAGAGAGACCGGCAATTCAACATACTGGAAAATAAAAAACAAAAAGGTAACAGTAGACATGATCAATTATAGGGGGCTTCAGGAAAATAGTCAAAAGTGAATTCAAATAAATTAAAAAGCTACATAAGAACATCCCTGATGAGTAGATAAAGAATAGACAATTTTCAAGTCTGCCATGCTTGACACACTTAAAAATAAACGTGGAACCAAAATAGAAGGGCAGGACAGTAGATTAAGTACCACTTGGTGGAACATTGAAGTTAAAGATACCATATCCAGAAAGAAGGTAGTGTTCATAAAATGAATTACATCTAAATCTGAACAAGACAATGTTTACATATAGAATTGCACGATGAAGTGTCAAACAAACAATTAAAAGCATCTAATGATGAATCCTGGAGAATCTGCTGTGAACAGATGGCAACCTTCATCAAAGACTACCCAAGAGAATTTTATAAATATGTCAACAATATGAGAAATAGAGATGCATGTTACAACACATCCACTATCATCAGTGGCAAAAGAGGTAAACCTCTATTTAATCCACAACAAAGACTAACAATGTGGGCAGAATACTTTCAAGAACTTCTTAAACCCAAACATAACACCAACATTTTGGCCTAAAAGCTGTAAACAACAAGAATCAAACCTCATACCTGCAGAAGTAAAATCAGTTATAAAAAAGTCCTAAAAACAAATTACAGAGTCCAGATGGAGTAACCACAGAAAATATTCAGGCTTGTGGGAAAATAGGAGTTGAATGGCTGACAAGACTTTTTAAATATCACCTAGGAAGAAAGAAAAGTCCCAAACAATTAGCAACAGACCAATAGTACCAAAATGGAAAAAAGAAAGGCAATATGAGAGAGTGCAAAACATACAGGGGTATATCACTCATAAGTCATATAGGGAAAATGTACGCAAAGCTGTAGGAACAATATGAATATAAATACAGTACAGCCAAAACTGTAGGAACAATATAAATATAAATACAGTACAGCCAAAGCTGTAGGAACAATATGAATATAAATACAGTACAGCCAAAACTGAAGTAATGCAGGTTAGCAGATCTCCTAGTTCACTAAATATGTTGATAAATAGCACATCCATTGAAACAAATTAAATAATTTAAATGTCTAGTAAGTAAGATCACAGAAGATGGCAGAATAGACAGAGAAATCAAAATCAGATGTCAAAATGCATGTGCGCTTATATATCTACTATCACCCATACAGAAATATCCAAATATATTTTTCTTCAAAAAGACATAATAAATAGCATATTCACACCAAACTTATGCTATCAATTCAAACTTGGACATTATCCAAAACACACTTACCTGCAAGATGAGATGCTTGATATTTGCCAACTTAACTATCCGTAAATGAATAAGAATTAAATTATCAGACAGACAGTGGGATTAACACCTTGTGCCACATGTATTGAAAGTCAGAAAATCAAATGTTTTGGCCATCTCATTAGAGTGCAACACCAACTACCAGCACTATCACTACATCAAAGATCTGTTAGGAGAGAAGAAAATAGATTGACGACATTAAAGACAATGTACAATCACAAGAAACGACATTATCCAGTGTCACCCATTGGGCACTGGAGCATCAAGTATTCCTCCCCACATTGCTTGATGATAAAAGTGGAAGATGATGATGGTGATCTTTCACTGACCTGAATTTTTAGACAATTCATATTTTAATAGTCTGTTATAACTTTAGTACATGAAAGTCTTCCATGTTATTCTCTAACTGAAAATTAGATTTTTCAAACAATTTATATTCGAATAGTCTTCTATAGTTTTGACATATGAATGTTTTCCATGATTGTTATCTAACTGAAAAGTAGAATTTTCTGACAATTCATATTTGAATAGCTTTTTATAGTTTTGGCACATGAGCATCCTATGATTTTTCTCTAACTTATGATGTAGGGCCTGGTCAGTGCACGTGAGAAAGAATTGCAGACGGAAAATCATATGCTTAAACTAACAGAAAGAGAGCAGGGCCGTCTCAGGCAGGAAGTTGCTCAACTTATGAAAGAAATGGATAGATTAAAGGAAAAAAGACATTCATTTGAGGTACATTGTATTTATTTATTTGTGAAAAAACTAACACAATTTTACAATTAATTCTCTAGATACTGTCAAGAAAGATAGCTTTTTGTTTGCTTACATAATATGGGGAAGTAGTTTTTGACAGCCGGTCTCTGTGGCTAAGGGCTTATGGGCGCGATTCGTAAGCCTGCTTACCCGCATTCGATACACAGCTGCGACTGATTTGGCAGCAGACTGTGTTGCACTGGGTTTTAATGAATTTGTATGGTCATTCAGAAAGCAATGGCAAACTACTGAACGTAAACTTGCCAAGACATCAACAACAGCAGTAAAATTCTGGTGTTGACAGTGATGTCCTGTAAAAGGGATATGCAAGAAAAAAGGTTTTGATAACACTTAGTAGAGTTCAATCAAGTTGTGTAGTACAGGCTTGTTTTGCAATGAAATTCAATATTTTTGGGGGTTCATAGTAAAGGTGAATGTAGTCCCCTGACAAAATACTGCTGTAGGGGTGTGAAATGCTGGGCCTTTACATAACCAAGGGCATGACATGAGTTGGGGAGTGATAATTTCTCTTTTTCACTGTTCTCTCCCCCTCTCCCAGACAGTTCTCAGAAACTTGTACAAATTATCATCATCATCATGTGCTGTGACGATAAATGTGGGCCGTCATGTTTCCGCCATCTTGCACGATCACCAGAGTAGTGGATCAGCTCTGTGTTCTTATTTCGACCATGCCATGTGGTCAAACCATTGAGATATTTACTTCTTTGCCTTCCTTTTGTTCTTTTCCCCTCAGTCTTGCCAGTTGTCATCAAGTTCTCTAGTTTATTTCTTCTCGTAACATGACCAAAAAATTTCTCCAATCAGTTTACGGTTTTCATTTGCTTCTTGTAGGACTTGCTCAGTGGTTTTTCTATCTGTCATATTCTTTGTATTTTCCTTGCAAACCACATTTCCACTGCCAATTGATGCTTGTTAGCTTGTTTGATCCAATACCCATTTTATGAGCCTGGTTTGACCCCAGTGCCACGCTGGTTGATGGAGTAGAATCCTGCCACTACTGGGGTTTGACTCCGAATATAGACAGCATAGTGTGCAATGATAGAACTGCGCATATATTACGTACATCTTACCACTATAAGGTCAGAGTGCTCTCCCTCACTGCCGTACCTTCGCAGGAATATAATTGTTTCCATGTTATGATACACTGTCTTGGTCATGCAGGGTACAAATGAATCAGAAAGCTGATATGCTATCTGTAAAAGCACCTATCATTGGGACCATGAAGATGGACAGAAGAGATGTACAGTTTGGTGAATGATGACACACCTCTTGATGAATTTTCTGTTTTGAATATTTGAAGTCATGTTTAGAAATGGTCACAAAGAGTGCAAGCTAGGATGGTTCCACCGTGTAGCTAACCTTCTTGTAACGGGCAGAATCAGCATCCACATATTTCAACTTTTGCTGCGAGAAATTGAGTACTCATGGGCTGGTTCTGACTGCAGTGATGTTGATTCCTTATCATAATCATTGACCAATTTACAAGGTCTGATTGACTTTATAAACATGTCTTCTCTATATATTCTCTCTTCTGCCCTTCACCTCCATTCAAGCATGGGCCCTCAACCAGCTCACTGCAAGCCACCATATCTTTGGCTGTCCCATGCAGCTTTGTTCATGTCCTCCCCATATTATTAATCTCTCTAGTTCTAATTCAAATATGGGGATAGCACACATCCTTGACGGACTCCTTGCTTGATCAGATTAGTTTGACATCAAGCAAGCTGTCCGTCAAGACTATGTGCTGTCCCCCATATTTGTTTAACCTGTACGACAAAATATAATGAGAAATGCCAGAGATGATATAAACAGGGAGCAGTATGATGCCCTAAATATCGGTGGTCATGACATACCAGAGATTCGATATGCTGATGATACAATATTACTATCCACAACACAGAATGGTATAGAAAACCTAATAACTTCAACCCAATTGAATAGTGAAAATCACAACGTATATCTTAACATAGCAAAAACAAAGATAATGCATACAGAAAAAACTACTATGGAGAAAGAAATATATGTTAATGAGGAAAAATTGGAGCTGGTAAATTTTAAATATCTTGGGTCATTGATTACCAACAATGATGACACAGTGAAAGAAATTAAAAGGTGAATGTCTGTTGCTCTTAAAAGACAACTGAATAAATTGTGGAGTGGGACAGATAGAACTACAAAAATTAGATTTTTTAAAAGCATGCATCTTTCCCATCGCAACATACACCTGTGAGACCTGGACACTTACTAAACAAGCTGAATAGCACATAAATGCCTTTGAATATAAATGTTATAGACGAGTTCTAAGAATATCATGGATAAAGAGAAGAAAAAATGCATCCATACTTCAAGAGCTGAGTATTATAGATGGTTGGCTATTAAAGACGATAAAAAAAAACTCGTTACGAAAGTTTGGAAAGAACAATAATTGAGGGGTATATGCCTTGGAACGAACGAACGGACTTTACTTTCAAAGGGTAACATATTGGGCTTGCAGGCCCGTCTTACATTCGGCCCTTCCAATCACTCATCTTTCGTTCATCAATAATGCATAATACTTTCACATAGGAAAAAAACATTGTCAAATGAATGTTGTAAACATAAAAAATGCATATTACCATGTTATGAGACACCCCCATCCCCAACCACCCACCCATCCCCCATCCACCCACACATCCCCCACCCAGCCACACACACACCCCCAGGCACACATACATTCTCCCACCCATCCACCAATCCTCCACCCACCCATCCCCCCTACCTACACAAATCTCCCAAACACACACACACACAGACATCTCCCACTCACCACACACACATCCCTCACCCACACACACACCCCCAGGCACACATACATGCAACCGCCCACACATCACCCCCCCACACATCCCCCACCTACACATCTCCCCACCCGCACACACATCCTCCACCCATCCCATAACCCATCAACACTCACCCACCCAGATTTCCTCCACCACACACGCACAGACCCCCAACCACCTAGTCAAACACACATCCCCCAACCACACATTCCCCACACACACACACACACATATCCCCACCAACCCATGCGTCACACACCTATCCACACACAAAACACCGACCCACACACCCCCCACTTTCACACATCCCCCACCCACACAATCTCCCCCACCCACACACACATCCCGTGCCCATACACACACATCCCCCCATCAAACCTACACACACTCACCCACCCTCACATCCTCCACCCAGCCACCCACCTCCAATCACCCATCCCCCAATCACACATCCCTTAACCACACACCCCCACCCACACACACCACACCCATACACTCACACACACACACCTCCCCACCCATACACACATCTCCCACACACATATCCCCACCCACCAACACATCACCCATCGACAAACACACATGTCTCACCCACACACATCCCCACCACCCACACACATCCCCCACCCACATACATCTTCCCACCCACACACACATCTTCCACCCATATACTAATCTCCCACATACATCCACCCACTCACGTACTCATCTCTCAACCACTCACACCCACACACCCCCCACCCACCCATCAACACATACATCTCACTTCTGTCCACCCAGACTCACACACCCATCCACCCAGCAAAACACACATCCTCCACCCTCTCATACATCCTTTACCCACCAGCACATTCCACGCCCAATAACACCAACCCTGCCTACCTACACACACACATCCCTCACCCACACAATCTCCCCTCCCATACAACACCCCTCCCATATAACACCCCACCCATATACACATCCCCCACTCTCACACACATCCCACATACACATCCCTCAACCACACACACTCACATTTCCCCATCCACCCACACATCCCCCACCCATAAACACCCTCACCACCCACAGATACATCCTCCATCCACCCACAATTACGCCACCCACACACCCCCCATCCACACAGACACCCCCAACCCACACACACATCTCCACACCCTTCCCCACACCCGTCCCCAACCCACACACATCTGCCAAACACCCATTCACCCATACATACATCCCTCACCCACATACACATTCCCTACCCATGCAACCCCCCCTCCCACCAACACCCACACACTTCCAACCATCACCCAAACATCCCTCACCCACACACACATCCACACCCACCACACATCCCTTCACCCACCCACACATCACTTCACCCACCCATCACCCATCCACCCATCACCCATCCACCCACACACAACTCCTCCACACATATATCCCCCACACACACATCCCCCCAGACACACAGACATGCCTCATACACACCCACACACACATCCTCACATAATCACTGAAACTATTATGAACAAACTACCACACTTTACACACACATACACAGATGATTGTCTTGAGCATTCTGGGAAGAAGAGGAAAAGGAAGGCCAAAAAGAAGATTGGTGCAGGATGTGGCGGATGATTTTCAGATGGGTGTATCAGAAGCTGGACATCTTGCTTATGATCGAGAGGTTTTTCAGAAGGTTGTTATGGGAGCGAGGTTCTGCAAAGGACATATGAATGAATGAATGCTCTTCTCCGTGTGTTTTAGGTTTCCCTCCATTTTGTTTGCATCATGGGTTCCAGACAAAGTACTGTCTAGTTATATTATACTTAGGTTTTCTCAATTTGTGTTCTATCCAGTGCCTGTATCTATTCCTCAGCACTTGATACACTTGTGTTTTTAAACACAGAACCCACAAACAATAGGTTGCATAGTTTATTACCTGGCATATTTCGCTGCATCTTGTCAAGAGCATACTGCAGAATTATATATCATATGAAGTGAATAGATTAATAATGTATTTCACTGAAATACATTACACATAGGCTTAGATACTGTTAAAGTGTGGAGCAGTGTTATTCCCACTGCATTTACTCATTCGAACCAATGTGTTTGAAATAAGAATCGAGTGCAACTGTGATGCCCTCTTTCACCTTTACTGCTCTTACTGGGTGCAGATAAATTGGATCATGAAGACATTTGATATTAGAAACTGAATTCAGTTTAGTTTCACTAAGCAGCTTGGTGATCTAAACTTCTGACAATCTTGCCCTCCTACCCAACATGTGAAACCAGATGAACCCTAATGAGAGGCCACAATAACGAGGTCTGAAAATGTGTAGGGCATTGGTTTCTTATCTTTACAAATTGATATTGTAACACTCTGGGCACCCCCATAGATGCTTTTTCTCTCTCAGCAAATGCTGTAGGCTGTAGATGCTGATTATTTTAATAAATAACACACTAGTGGCATAAACACCCGATTTGTCTCCTCCTTTACTGGTACCAGACTTAAACCCAAACTAAAACATCCTTAATTAAATATGGTGTTTCATTTATTATTGTGTCTTCAACTACCAGTCTTTCAAATATTGTCTCAAAAATATCTCCCATGTCCATCGTGAGTGTTCCAGCTATTGGTGTTGTTGAAGACAATAGATCTGCTCGCTCAGTGTCGAGTGCTCCAGCATGACCTGAACAATATATTCATGTACACCCATATAAGAGAGAAGTGTCTGTGCTTGGTACCCACTCATGACTCATCTGTTCCTTGTAAACTTGATACACTATGAACTGGGAGGCAGACACTATGATTACTTTGGTGACTTGTATACTTGCTGGTCACCTCAAATGGGAAAAGAAAATGAGAATGAACCAGGCAAAAGATAATCTGATTACCCTGAGTTAAACTTCATTTCAAGATGTACATTCAAACATATAAACAGTTAGTAATGTAGACAAGAGTTCTATTTCTTTATCCTCCAATGAAGTATAGGCCTTCAACGCACTCATGCCAAACATATTGTAGGCTTGTTCATGATTGGTTGAACTTTGCAGATCAGGTTTTCTGCAGGATCAGGTAACCAGTTTTACGTCAACACTCCTTAGCCACCCCTCTTACAGCATGCATGGTAGATTACATTGTTACTATTCTTTGTTGCCTTTAGTGGCTCCGGTAACACATGGGCAGATAAAGCTACAGAAACGGTTATAGGTGTTCAAATATGAAAGGCAAGAGGCGCCTCCATGCACTAGGAAGTGTATGGAAGTTAGAGAAACTATAACTAGTACCTTCAAATATTTAACTGCAATATCAAATCAGTATTGCTGTATGGATCAGAAACACTTAGAATTACAACAACAATTTCTAATTAGTTAGTTAGTTAGTTAGTCTTTCCTCTTGAGCCTAAGGCGGCGCATAGGGCAGAAGTCCTGTCTCTCCATGCCTGGCGGTTCGCTGCTATCTGTTGTAGATCTTGGATATTTTTTTGGCCATTGAATGAGCCTTCTCTAATGATGGTTCTACGCAGGGTCTCTCTTGGTCTTCCCCGTTTTCTTTTCCCTACCGGTGACCATATGAGGGCTTGGTAGGGGAGTCTTGTCTTGTCCATTCTGAGTACATGGCCGATGTAGTTCCAACGGCGTCTTCTTATGAAATTGGATACTGTATCTTGCTTAGTCTCTTGTCTTATTTGCGAATTGGTTCTGAAGTCTGTCCAGTGGATGTTTAGAAGTCTTCTAAGACATTTGTTCTCAAAATTGTCTAATTTTTTATCTAAAGCTACCGTTGATTTCCAACTTTCACATCCATACGTTAACACTGGAATCACACAAGAGTTGAAGATTTTAAGTTTTGTGTGTTTGCTGAGTGTCTTTGACTTCCAGATGTTTGACAGTTTATTGAAGGCACTAGATGCCAGTGCGATTCTAGATGATATTTCTGGTGTTGAGTCCCCTGTGGATGTCATTTTGCTTCCTAGGTATGTGAAGCTGTTGACTTTTTCAAGAACGTAGCTGTTCAATTTGGTCTCATCTGAACTGTTGGTAAGATCAATAGTCTTTGTTTTTGTGGTGTTAATTTGGAGACCAATTTGCCCTGAAACATTTTGGAGGTGGTTTATTTTCTCTTGGGCATCCGGATGTGTTGAACTCAAAAGCACTATGTCGTCGGCAAAGTCCAGGTCTTCTAGAATTTTGTCAACCCAATGGATACCCATATTTGTGTTGCTTGTGCATTTGCGCATGACCCAATCGATAGCTATTCCAAAAAGCATCGGTGATAAGACACAACCCTGTTTCACTCCTGTTTCGACTGAGAACCAGTCAGAGTTGCCTGTTTCTGTTCTTACGCAGCAACGTGTCTCTTTGTAGAAAGATTTTATGACGTTGGTATATTTGGTAGGAAAACCATAGATGTTAAGTAGATTCCAAAGTGAAGGACGGTGGATGCTGTCGAAGGCTTTTTGAAAGTCGACAAAGTTTGTGATTAATTTCGACTGGAATTCTACGGAGTCTTCAATGATTATTCTGAGGGTGAAAATGTGGTCTATGCATGACCGTTTTGGTCTGAAGCCTGCTTGTTCTTCTCTGAGCCTTTCATCTATCGCCTTTTTCAATCTCTCAAGTAACATGCTACAAAAAAGTTTTCCTGGTACTGACAATAGAGTGATACCACGCCAATTATTGCAATCAGACATATCGCCCTTTTTAGGCAGTTTGAAAATTACACCATCTTTCCACTGTTGTGGTGGGGATTCGCTTTGCCAGATTTCATTGATCAGCTGTAACAAACGTTGTAAGGTGTTCTCATCTGCTGCTTTGAGCATTTCTCCTGAGATTTCATCTTCACCAACAGCTTTGTTGTTCTTCAATTTTTTGGTGGCTGCTTTAATCTCTTCCATGGTGAATGACTCGCAGGAGGCATCCAGTGGGGGCATAGTAATTTCTCCATCCAGGTTCGGAACAGTGTCAGGCTGCGGTCTATTTAATATTTCTTTGAAATGTTCTGCCCATCGTTGCTTTTGAAGGTCATCGGATAACAGTTGATTGCCTTGTTTGTCTTTGATGGGTATATTTGGTGTAGGTGAGTGATTGCATAGTTGCTTCATGATATGGAATACGGCTCTGTTGTTTCCAGTTCTGGCAGCTGCTTCGGCGTCGGAGGCCAGGCTGTGAATAAAGTTCTGTTTGTCTTTTCGTGCGCTTGATTTCACCTCTTTATCCAACATAGAGTACTTTTGCTTATGGGTTTCATATGTAGATGTGTCTTTTGCAGAAAGAAGTGTTAGTTTTGCTTGTTTTCTTTCTTGTATCTTCGTCCAGGTGTTATCGCTTAGCCACTTCTTCTTCTGTCTTTGTACGTAGCCGACTGTGTTTGTTGCAGCATTTAGCAAGGTAGTTTTTAGGAAATTCCAATTTTCTTCAATGTTGTTTTTAATATTCGCACTGCTCGATATACTTTCTTTGTTAGCATAGATGCTTTGTACCTCTGAATTGAATGCGAGTTGGTGTTCTTTAGTCAGTAGGGACTGTGAGTTTATTTTCTTAATTCTGGGTGATCTGTGCAGAGTCTTGAGCTTTATTTTTAGTTTGGCAATGCAGAGATTGTGATCACTGCCAGCATCTGCACCTCTGTAGGCTCTGACGTCTTGTACTGATGAACGGAATTTGGCATTAATGCAAAAATGGTCTATCTGATTTTTTGTGATGCTATCAGGCGAGTTCCACGTGACTTTGTGTATATCTTTGTGCGGAAATAAAGAGTTTGCTACTATCAGATTTGCTATTTCACAGAATTCTAGTAGTCTCTCTCCGTTTTGGTTCATATCCCCTAAGCCGTGAATTCCCATATATCTCTCAACACCCTTATTGTCAGACCCTATCTTGGCATTGAAATCACCCATTACAACAACAATGTCGTGCTTGGGAGATGAGTTGATGGTACCAATTAGTTGTTCATAGAAATTATCTTTGTTGATGTCTGTATCGTCGTTGGTAGGTGCGTAGCACTGGATGATTGTTAGCTTGAAATATTTCGTTTGGTAACGAGCTGTTATGATTCTATCATTTACTGGTTCCCAGCTGATCAGTGATCTTTCTACATTTTTTGACATGATGATAGCCACTCCGTTCGAATGATGGTTGTCGGTTCTTCCTGAATAAATTATGTGTCTTTGTTCACAGTTGAGAAATGTCTTACCTGAGTCAGTCCATCTGCACTCGCTAACCCCAAGAATTTCTAGGTTGTATTCATTCATAACATTACACACCTGAGTCGTTTTCCCTGTCTGGTACATAGTTCTGACATTCCAGTAACCAATCTTGAAAGTATCCTTGGAGTTTAACATATTTGAGCGACACATTATAACATTTACTGATCTTGAAGTAACGGAAAATGATTAGTCGGATCGTCGATAAACCGTCTTAAGCCAGTCAGGAAACACGTCGAGAATATCCCGGTCCGGTTGTAACCGTTCATAACACAACACACACTTCACTACACACGTGGGTTGGATTTTAACGTTCCAATAGCCAATTTGAAATATCCTTGGAATTCAACAAATTTCAGCGAAGCAACATAACATTTAGAGCCAGAAATCTGGTTCTGAAACAACGGGAAATTTTACGATGGTGGTTTGTCGGACCGCCGATCAACCGTTCTAAGCCGAGCTAGAAAGAAACACGTCTCGCCATCTTGACCTAGAACCGGAAAGAACCGGAATTAGAACCGGAATTTCTAATAAACTACAAATATTAGTTTGTTCATGATCAAAGCCGGTATGACAGGATTAGCAATGTGGAGCTCGTGCAGAAAACCTGGCCAGTAAATCGAGAGGTTAAGCAAAGACGCTGGAGCTGGACAAGATAAACATGGAGAAAAATTCTGAATAGCGTAAACTAGAAAGCCTTATCTTTAATTTTCACTATTCGCAAGACTTATAGGGAGAACTAAAAGTGTACAGGGTGGATAATTAAATACATAGATTAACAGTATGTGAAAATCATGGATATAACTACAGAAGATAATAAAGGGTAAGGTATCAGGAGGACTTGTGTAAGATGGTTGAACATATATGCTCTATTGAGGGATAAAAGGCAGAAGAATGAAGTTACATCTTTTATTAGTATAGATCAGGGGTGGGCAAACTTTTGTGCGGAGGGCCGCATTGACAAATGTAAAGCTATTGGCGGGCCGCATATATATATATATATATATATATATATATATATATATATATATATATATATATATATATATATATATATATATATATATATATATATAAAGGACATACACACCCACCCACACACATCCTTATATATATATATATATATATATATATATATATATATATATATATATATATATATATATATATATATATATAAGGATGTGTGTGGGTGGGTGTGTATGTCCTTTATGCGTTCGCGAACGGTCCATCCGATTGAGATGAAATTTTCTACACGTCTTCCTTTCATTCCAGCGCAGCCAACTGTGATATTTTTGTAGTGTGAAATCGGCTGCTTACTTAATATTATTTAAGTTTTCATTTTACATTGTAAATTTATATACAGCGAGGGGACTTAACTCTAGAAAAGTTATTTCAAGGGGCATAACTTTTAATAACATTGCTGTATAACTTATAGTCATATTGTTGCATCGTTTTCAAAGATTTATAAACTCTTTGTCTGTAGTTATGTACCGGCATATGAGTTATAATAAATATTGATACAATCTTTAAGGCATTTTCAAAGTTTTCATAAAAATAATGCATAATGCATAACATTGTAACTCATCTTTTTATGCTTACGAAGTTATTGTAACAAAGCGAACTCATATATAAGACGAACGGACTCAATTGGTTCTTTATAAATGGTTTATTCTTCGAGATGACATCTGGACTAAACACGGCGTCCGTTCCCCTCTCACTTTTTGGTGTCCACTTCCAACTTGACAACAAACTACGTCACTACTTGAGCATCTCTCTCCATCCAACCCCGATGCTCAATCGTGCCGTAGTCTTTTCACATCTAACTTATCCCTCTGTTACACCTCCCTATGTTTACTAAAGAGTTTTTCTTGTAAAAGAAAAAGTCTTTACTCCTAATCCCCTTACTCTATTCTCTCTTTTTCTCTTACCTCCCTCAACTCCTCTAATCTTCCCCAAACCAACTCCAATTTAAGTGAAACAATCTATTCATAACCCTTTCCCTTGTCAATTAGTTATCTGCTATATAGTTCTCGTTCTTTCTTGGCTCCTCAAAGCTCGTTCTGATAGAAAATATATACATCATAAGCACATCTCATATAAATTTTTATCGTACGTTTGACATTATATAACTCTTCTCATTCTTTTACAACACATGATGGACAGAAACAATGTAGTTAGAAAAAGTAAAGAAGTGGTGCGCACCGAGTGAAAAGTAGAAAGAATGAATTGTCAACATGACCACATTTACATACAGTAATGAATAGTCAACACACTCACATTTACCTCCCTTGCCAATAAAAAAATTTTTTTTGTAAAACAATTTTTTAAAATACATCTTATGAAATAGACCTTTGTTCTCTATAAATCAATTTGTCATAAGTTTTCGCAACATTTATATATTCAACATTTATATTGCCATCCACAACCTATGTTTCGTTATCTCATCTTTGAGCACGAGCCAATGTTCATATTTTATGAACACTTTTAATATAATTAACGCTGGTTTTTCACAGCACCTATATCTTGCTCCACACATCCCATGATCTGCTTCTTTGTCCAGCTATATATATATTTTCCTAACAGTTCATATCTACAAGAACCTCTTCAAGCAACTTAATATTCACGAAGAGAATATTTCTCTATATTAGCCCTCAGTAGTTTTATTAACTCTTTTCTGAACGAAAGGCCTTAAATAAAGCCCCATGTAAACTTACTTAACTAAATTTATAACTTATTCAGTAACAATGTAACTTAATATACCAAACCACTCATTTAAGTGAAATAAAATTCAAACAAGACGTCATTCCCCCCAAATTATCCAAAGGAAAACACATTTTAAAATGACATGACATGCATTTTATCAAATCAGAACAAAATATTCTATTTCTACCTATCACTATTGGTCTCTTTTACGGACCAATAGTTTGTACTCTAACTACTAGGACCACAATACTCCTATTCTAAATCAATTAATCAAACAACAACAATCATTTTACAAGACCAAATCAAGTAAAAAAAAACATATATGAGGCATCGAAACTCAGATTCAATAACACAATTGTCATCTCACTAAAGAGAAGGTTTTCAAAAAAAAATAATTCTCTTCAAATTAACTACGTACAGTGGCCCATCCACATTGGCCTTCCATAAAATCAATATAACACATATCTATTCACACAAGTCATGCTTATTTTGTTATAAAACAAAACAACTCAATGCCAAGCATTAATGCCGAAATACATATATACATATACATATATATCTGTTAACTACAGATCATCATAATGCGGAACAATACTTGTTCCCCTCAACCAAACTCGCTACTCAACAAATGACCGTCTCTTTTTCTGGAAGTCAAACATTGATTATCTCCCCTCACAATATTTTACAAAACACATATCCATTCCTACAAGTCGTTCGATTTTTATAATCGTGAAAACACCGCAACTCACTGTCCAGTATATATATATATCTGTTATTTACAGACCAGCATTCTAACTTCTCAACAATAATCAACAATGACCGTACTACCATTGATTCTCTCCCCTCACAACTTTCCATCTTTTTCTAGTCTAACTCCTAACACATCATAACATCTGAAATCTCATCTTAAGTAAGCACTGTAAACTACAGGTCAACTCATTTTATCTATTTCTAACGTGGTGATTATTCATCATCTCAATGTATCAGCTATCATCTACATATCAATTAACTTGTGTCTCAGCCTGCCAATTATTTCCCTTGGATTTGTACCAAACATCACTATAACTTCTTAATCATTACCGTTAAGCACGGCATTTCTATCACAAATTAAAAAACTTACTATAGAGTACATCCATCTACTGTTCCAATACCCAATTTGTCCAATTTACGAAACTCAAGAAGTAGAAACATAAAATCAACCAGCAATTCTCTCACAGAGAGAAAAAAAAATATATATATGCCTCCTCCGAACCTAACTCTATATTAGTTATCTCACTGCTTAACTAGTCCTCAAGACCATTTATGAAAAGTATCCATAGAAGCCTTTTCCCTTTTCACTTTTTAATTCTCTATCAAGTATCTCTTTCCTTTCCAAATCATGAAACTTATTACTTGCTATCTGCAGTATTCTCTATCTATTTACCTCTTACGTTTCCACTTTTTCAATAACTCCAAGTTTCTTTGAATAAGTGCTATCTCTACATCAATATCCTCTTCCTCGTACAACTTATTAGTTTCTTCCATACTACTAATTGATTCTGACTTTTCATCCATTTCTTCTTCTTCGTCTGTATGTCTCTCGTTAGCTGCCGCTAATCTCTTCTGTTCAATATCCCATCTAATTTGTCTATCATTATTTCTTAAAGACCTTTCTAGTAAAGGCATATCTTCGCCGCTTGTTGAATAATCCCTAATTCTCCCCTGTCTTTTCACCTCTCTATCTCTTTGTCTATCCATTCTTCTTTTCGTTGCTTGTCTAGTATTCTTAAATGGAGCACCTATTTCTTCTTCCATACTATCATAATGACTTTCATTCACATTTTCTTCTTCTATTGTTTTCGGTATCGTCTGTTCTTGAGTATCATCGTAACCTGGAGTTGTTATTAACTGATTTTGTGCTGGCTCTTTTCTAAAAGTTGGGGTTATTGTAGCTCCTCTGCCGACTTGTTCATCTAGATATCTAGTGTCTGAATAATAATTATTATTATAATTATTATTTTCCATCTCATCTTCATCTCTTCTTAAGTGCTCAACGTGTGCCCTTGCTACATGTCCCGTGACCTGGTTCTTGATACTATACGATACATTACCTAGTTTTTCCAAAACGTAATAACCTGGGACCCAACGAGCATCAAACTTAGAGTTTCTTCTATGCTTCTTGTAATAAACTCTATCACCTACTTTAAACTCCTGTAATTTTGTATTTACATTTTTGTACTTTTTCTGTCTTTCTCTAGCTTTAATTATATTATTCTTTAATCTTACGTGTGCTTTATGCATTTCTTGTATTATTGTCTCAAGAAATTCTTCCCCCATATATTTCCATCTTGGTTTTAATAGATTATCTATAGGTAATATTGGTTCTCTCCCGTGTATTAAATAGAATGGTGAAAACCCCGTGCTCTCATTTTGATTTGTGCGAATTGCGCTAAGGGCAGGTCCTAAGAATAGATCCCAATCTTTTTCATGTTCATCAACAATCTTTGCTATGATATCATACAATGTCCTATGTTGACGCTCGTTCCTAGCATTTGAAGAAGGTCTATAATATGAGGTCTTTATATGTTTTATATTCAAATCTTTTAATAACTTTTCGAATTTTTTATTTACAAATTCTCTACCATTATCTGTAAGTATACTTTGTGGGCAACTAAATCTTGGTACGAACTCTTGTAAAAAAATATTAATGACAGTATCTGCGGTCTTATCTGGGATTGCATAAACTTCTGGCCAAAGACTGTAGACATCTACTATATGAATTAAATACACGTTTCCTGACAATGTTCTCGGGTGAGGACCTGATATATCCAAACTAATCTTCTGCATTGGAAACTGAGGAATATCTGTATCTTGTAATGGACACTTAATTGCTTTCATATTCCTTAATCTGCACCTTTCACAAGTGTCTACATATTTGCAAGCAGATTTAAATAAGTTTGGCAAATAATACTTACTCGTAAGTGCTTTTACCAATTTATCACGGCCGAGATGTCCATTCTCATCGTGATATGCCCTTAAAACTTCATTTTCCAAATGTTTTGGAATATAATTCCTTAACTGTTCGTTCCTTTCGCACATATAGTATAACTGTCCATCTTCTTGTAAAACCAAATAATTCTTCTTATATTTGTTCTCCTCCGTTTCTCTTAATTTCTGTTTTATTTGTAAGACTTTTGGATCCAACTCTTGTTCTTCTTCCATGTTAAATTGTACTAAATGTGGGTCTTCTTCTCTATGTTCAGACTCTTGATCCGATGGTAAACTCTCAAACTCTTCTCTATTTATTATGGCAGAATCTAATATATTTACTTGCCAGTTTCGGTCGTCTATCTCTGGTTCAGCTTCATCTTCTGTGTCTCCTGATGACTGTGGGTACGGGATCCTAGACAATAGATCAGCGCATGTGTTAATCCTACCTGGTATGTACTCAACTTTTGTGTTGTATCCCTGTAGATTCAATGCCCACGTCTGTATTTTTCTGTTCTGCACTGGAGCTTCTAAAAGAGACTTTAAAGGCATATGGTCAGTTCTAATAATAAAATTTGCATTATGTAAGTAGTAATTTAGTTTCTGAAGAGCATAATGTATAGCATAAGCCTCTTTCTCAATAGTCGTCCATTTTCGTTGCGACCTGCTAAGTTTATGAGACAAGAAGTAAATTGGCCTTTCATTTTTAACCCCTGGTATTCCAGATTCTTTTCCTTCTTATGGTTGAACCAAACATGCTCCTATTGCATTGTCTGAAGCATCTGTGTACAGTATTAACTGTTTATTCAAGTCTGGATGTGTCAATAGTGGTACCAATGTTAAGCTGTTTTTTAAATACTCGAACGCTTTTTGACACTCATCATCCCACTTAAATCTAGCGTATTTGCCTGTTAAATTTGTAATAGGTTCTGCTATCTTTGAAAACGCTGGGACAAACCGCCTATAATACGCACAAGTTCCTATAAACGCACGCACTTCCTTAACATTAGTTGGAGGAGGTAACTCTTTAATAACCTTTATCTTGTCCTGGTCTGGTTTAATACCTTCTCTATTTATAATATAGCCTAAATATTTTGTTTCTGTCTTTAAAAACTGGCACTTACTAAGCTTCAATTTAACATCATGCCTTCTTAACCTGTCAAATACTAGTCTAATATGCTTCAAATGATCCTCTACATCTCCTGCTGTAAATATTAATATGTCGTCTATATATGCTAGAGCAAACTTTTGCATACCCTCTAATACTTCATTTATTAAGAGCATGTAGTGAGAAGGCGCAGTTCGTACGCCGAATGGCATACGTAAGAATTCGTAAGAACCCATATGAGTACATAAAGCACTCTTCTTTTGAGCATCCTTCGACATCGGGATACACCAGAATCCTGATCTTGAGTCTAGTGTCGTGAAAAACGTAGAGCCATTAAGCAGCCCCAAAATATCATCAATTACTGGCAGTGGGTACGCTAGATTTTTAGTGATTTTGTTCAACGCCCTGTAGTCGCAGCAGAAGCGACTCGAACCATCAGGTTTGGCCACGATGACGACCGGAGATGACCATTCTGATTTCGACCTTGTTATTATCCCTGCTTTCAACATATCTTCTATTGCCTTTTCCACGATTTCTCTGTTTCTTAATGGAGTTCTATATGGCTTTAAACTAATTGGTGGATGGTCTCCCGTATCTATTTCCATTGTAACTGTTTGTGTCTTTCCCAATTCTAAATCATTAATTGCAAACACATCCTGATTTTGCTTTATAAGTTGTTCTAATACTTCCTTATTTTCTGGCGGAGTTTTTAACTGTGCCAACAATTCTTGTTCCCTTGTCACTTTGTCTAGTGAATGTATTTGTGCTGTATTTCTTCTGGATGGATGGATCAATTCATCCATTCTGACGTTCCCTCTTCTTCCGCGTCCGCGTCTGTTATTAACTCTTTCACTAGAAGTTTCTGAATAACTTGTTCCCGACATTTCTGCTCCATCCGTTGCCAATATGTCACTAATGTTATGTTCTAGTTTAGCTATTACACATCCTCTGTATAATTTGATTTCTCTACCTGTGTTGTTGATAATCATCACTGGAAAGGTTAAGTGTTTATCCAACGCTATTATTCCATCCGGAACTTCCAAACCAGGCTCATCAATTACTTCTTCTTGCAACTCAGTGATTCTGACTGTGTTTCCTGCCACATAATATGGGTTTCTCTTCAGCTTTGCTTGTATCAAATTAACCGACTGTGGTTTTAACGTCGTAGACATTTTAACCCTAACCAGTGCCGATATATGCATGTCTTCTTCCATATCCACATAGACGTCTTTGAACTTTAATTTATGTAAATCAAAGAAAAGTCTTACTCCATTTTTTATTAAAAAATCTCTTCCTATCAGCATGTTTCTATTTAAATCTTTCACTACATGAAAAAGATGTCTTACGTTAATCCCCCCTAATTTAAAATTGATCCTTGTCTGTCCAATTACTTGTAAATTCTGTCCTGTAACCGAGTGAAGATTATTATAACTCTTAAATATTCTACAATTTCTCATTATTTTATATAAAAAACTTTCTTTAATCACACTAACCTGAGCTCCTGAATCAATTAATGTACGAATTCTATATTTTCCTATTTCTATTATACACGAGCTATGATCTGTTTTATTTTCTGTAAACTGTTTGATTTCATCCAGTTGAAAGTATTCTCTATTCGTCCTCCCCCTATGTCTGTTATTAACATACTCTTTAAACCTTGGGACCTTATTATTTACCCTCCTACCACAGGTCCGATTCAATAGGTAGGGCGCCAGTTTTCCTGTTTTCTTGTACTTGTAAAATGTCTGTGTCTATCCTCCACATTCCTATTCACCCTGTTATTGTCATTTCTACCTTGTGTATTTGACTGGACACGTCTGTTATTACAAAAACGAGAAACATGTCCGCGTTGACCACAAAGCCAACAGACAATATTTGTGTTACTTGTGTTGCCTACTGTCTCACTTGTAGGGCATCTCATATGTCTTCTTTCATCATAATCATTTCTATTTCTACCTTGTAACGTCTGTATACTTCCTCTCCTATTCCATCCGAACCTTGTTTGTCCTATTACCATAGGCTCCTCAATCCTATCTTCTCGACTAGTTCCTATTTCTCGTCCTGTTCTCAATCTAAATCTACGTCTCAAATTTTCTTCTTGCACCGCGATATCTACAGCTTGTGACAACCTCTCAGGGTTTTCTCTCATCAGCTTAAACTTCAAACCATCGGATTTAATGCCATCTACAAAAATTCCGACTAACATCCTCTCCACCTCTTCTCCTCGTACATTCTGTCCTAAGAATGCCTCTTCAGCCAGGTTAATCAACCTATCGCTGAACAATTGTACCGTCTCTCCGTTGTTTTGTTTAGCCTGTCTCAACACCGAAAATGCATGTTGTGGATCCGTTATTTCTGCGTATTTCCGTGCTAGGTCTTCTTTAAACTGCTCCCATGTCTCATCTACTCTAGCCTCTAACTTTCTTCTGATATGATCCGAAACCGGTTCTGTTGCCGCCTGATACGCAAGTCTCATTTTTTCTTCATCTGATGCAGACACCAAATATGCATACTTTTCAATGGAAGTTATCCACTTCTTAAACTCTCTGGCCTGTCCACTAAACTTAACAATTTCTGTTGCCATTCACTGTTGTTTTATTATCGTATTAAGTCTACCTACCGCTGTTCCTACCCCCGTCAAAACTTGTGCCAAGGAGTCTTGTTCCGCCATGCTGAAATATTATTATACAGACCAAGCAAACAAATTCACATTTGTAATTTACTAATTTAAGAAACACAAATATGTTATATCGTAAGAACAGTTCAATCAGTTAATAGGTTTACACTTTACCCTACTCTTGTTACCCGGTCCAAGCAATACGTATTTTTCTAGGTCTGCCGTCAAGTCAAATTCAAACACCAGGAGTCTGTACCAGTTGAAATGCTCCTCCAATCGATCACGTTTCAGGTATCATCAGGTAGTTAGGGAGTTTCTTCTTCTCCACGTCTCAGTAACTTCAACCCTTGGTTGGGTCCCTACCAGACTTCAAAGCGACGTCTTGAGAACGACTCACACGGAACAGAGCCCAAAAGGATTAGCGAGCGGCTCTCATTTGTAGTGGAGCCCCGAGATAGTCTGACACGTCAACAAAACATGGGCCAATCCATGAAGGAATGAGGAATTTTGAGTAAGTCTTACAGTTTATTATTATTTTCTGTAAATTTGCTTTGAGGCGAGGCTGAACTTGATTGTGTTATTGACAAATTCTTGCTCACCTGAAACAACGATCAGACTTGATTAACCTTCATCAAAACTCTTGCTCGCTCAAGACACGATCAGACTGGATTGACCTTCATCAAAACTCTTGCTCGCTCAAGACACGATCAGACTGGATTGACCTTCATCAAAACTCCTGACACGTCCGCTAGATAAATGGACAAAACGAACCGCCAGGATGATGTTCACAGCTGATGGCCGCCGGTTTGATGACAATCGCAGGCGCTGCAACCCGTTATGGCAAGTTAGTTTTCATTCTTCTCCTGACGCCAATTAAATTTTTATGGCAAGTCTTGAAAAAGACTTACAGACAACCGCCCCTGGCCGGGCTTTTGGCTGCTGTATTTGCCATTGTCAACTTCGCTTTTCCTTTTAACATAAATATAGACTCGCGCTAAAATTCTGTCTTTGAGTACTTGACGTAAACAACACGCGATCTCCTGCGTTCACCTTGGACAGCATGTTGTGATTCCGCGACGATACTCCAAATTCGTATCCTGGTTCTAAGGCACCATTTCGCTTATGTAACAAAGCGAACTCATATATAAGACGAACGGACTCAATTGGTTCTTTATAAATGGTTTATTCTTCGAGATGACATCTGGACTAAACACGGCGTCCGTTCCCCTCTCACTTTTTGGTGTCCACTTCCAACTTGACAACAAACTACGTCACTACTTGAGCATCTCTCTCCATCCAGCCCCGATGCTCAATCGTGCCGTAGCCTTTTCACATCTAACTTATCCCTCTGTTACATTATCTACAGTCATGCAGGTGATTAGAAACGGTTTTCATTCGAAATAATGGATGGTGTGTGGAAGGACATTCTTTTAAGTTACTTTATTTTGTTGTATGAATTTAATGAGACGCTACCCGCCAGGAGCTGGGCGAAGCCACGCCGGGTCAGATAGATAGACAGAACTGCAGTTATCTACAGGCATATGCTTTAAATCCTCCTCCTCCCCCCTCCTCCTCCTACCCCTGCCTCCCATCCCCTCTCCTTCCCTCCTCCCCTTCTCCTCCTCCTTACCTCCGCGCCCCAATACTCCGCGTCCTTCTCCCACCCTCCACCACCCCTACCCCTCCCCCCGCCCTCCTCACCCCCCCCTCCCCCTCCCTCCCTCCCTCTCCTTCGCCACATCCCTCCTCGACTCTCCGACCTCAGCCTCACGCCCCCCCCTCCCGAACCTCCCCCCCGCCTTCCCTTTACCTCCTACCCCCCTCCCCCCTCCTGCGCTTCCCCCATCTCCCCTCCCCTTCTCCCCCCCCCTCCTCCTCTCCCTCCTCAGCCCAAACCTCCTCCCCTCTTTCTTCGCCCCCCTCCTCTTTTCTCCTTCCGTCTTCCCCTCCTCCCTCCTCCCCTTCTCCTGCTTCCTCCTCCCTCACTCCTCTAATTTTAATCCGTCTTCCCTTCTCCTCTCTTTTCCTCCTCTCCTCCATCCCTTCCCCCTCATCCTCCTCCTCCTCCCCTCCTCTCCTTCCTCATCCCTTCTCCCCTATCCTCCCTTTCCCCTTTTCCCCTCTATCCTACTCCTCCCTCTCCTATCCTCTCCTCTTTCTCTCCAATCCTCCTCCCTTTCCCCCCTACTCCTACTCCTCCCCTTTCCTCCTCCCTTCTCTCCCGCTTCTTCCTCCCTCCCCCTCCCCCTCCTTTCCCTCTCCAAAATTTCTAATCCCCCTTTTCTTTTTGTGTGGCCGGTTTTTAATTTAAACCCCAATTTAAAAAGTTGGGAAGAGAAAGACTTAAGGGGCTTTTAAAGCTTTTTGTAAATTGGTCCATCAAGGGTTGCAACCGCAACCAAAAAAAACAGACAAGACCAACAGAACGGGAACGGGAACTTATATGACTACTTATATGAATTAAATGAGATGATCCCCATCAGGAGTTGGGCGAAGCCGGGCCGGATCAGACAGACAGACAGACAGATAGATAGTCGGGAACGGGAGCTTATATGACTACTTATATGAATTAAATGAGATGCCCCACACCAGGAGCTGGGTGATGCCGGGTCAGACAGACAGGCAGACAGACAGACAGATAGTCGGTAACGTAAACGAGAACTTATATGACTACTTATATGAATTAAATGAGATGCTCCCCACCAGGGACTGGGCGAAGCCGGGCCGGGTCAGCTAGTATATATTATATAATATATATATATATATATATATATATATATATATTATATATATATATATATATATATATATATATATATATAAACTCTACCCCCTCCTCCTCCTACCCTCTTCCTCTATCCCCTCCCCCTCTCCTTCCTCCTCCTCCCTCTTTCTCCTCCTCCTCCTCCTCCTACCTCCTCGCCCAATACCTAGGGGCACTTATAACATCAGATGGAAGATGTACAAAAGAGATTAAGAGCA
Organism: Cepaea nemoralis; assembly: GCA_014155875.1. NCBI lineage: Eukaryota > Metazoa > Mollusca > Gastropoda > Stylommatophora > Helicidae > Cepaea > Cepaea nemoralis. The sequence goes on along the minus strand of JACEFZ010020739.1, from coordinate 2,573 downwards.
GAATAGGGCAGGCAAAGACAGCATTTCAGAAAATGAAGAGTATCTTATGCAATAAGTCGCTATCAATGAACCAGTTTAAACCATGTCACTAAGCTTCTACTCAGAATTATAATGAGAAGAACAAGAAAGAAAATAAAAATGGAAATTAGTGAAGAACAGTATGGTTTTATGGAAGGAAAGGGTACAAACAATGCAATATATATATTACGAACACTAATAGAAAGATCAATAGAGAAACAAAGAGACATATATTTATGCTTCATAGATTATACTAAGGCATTTGATAAAGTAAAACATGATGAGCTGATTAAATGTTGGAAGATATCAACATTGATGGGAAAGATTTAAGAATAATAAAGAATATATACTGGAACCAAGTAGCAGCAAATAAAATGGGAAATAAAGAGGGTAGTTACGAACAGATAAAGCTAGGAGTACGACAGGGGTGTGTCTTGTCACCCGATCTCTTCTCCCTGTATAGCGAAGTAATAATGAGAGAGATCAAAGAGAAGCCAGGAATACTAATCGGAGGATATAATATAAACAATATACGCTATGCAGATGACACAGTATTGGTAGCGGATAATGCAACAGACCTACAACAATTGTTGGACAGTGTAGTAACAGAGAGTGCACAGAAAGGACTGTCCTTGAATATCAAGAAAACAGTAATAATGGTGATATCAAAGAAACCGGGGACGCCAAAATGTGACATAGAAATAGAAGTGGAATTTTTCTCAACCAAGTGGATAATTTTAAATACCTAGGGGCACTTATAACATCAGATGGAAGATGTACAAAAGAGATTAAGAGCAGAATAGGGCAGGCAAAGACAGCATTTTCAGAAAATGAAGAGTATCCTTATGCAATAAGTCGCTATCAATGAATGTAAGAAAGAGAGTACTAAAATGCTATATAGAACCAGTTTGCTGTATGGCAGCGAATCTTGGAATGTAAATGAACAAATTGGAAGAATTTGAAAAAACAGAGATGGGTTTTAAGACAATGTTGCGAATTCCTTGGGCTGCCGATAAAACAACGATTTCCCGAAAGAGGCTAATGAAACTAGAACACATATTTAAAAAAAATAAAAAAAGAGAAAAAATCTTTCTTTGGTCTGTGAGAGAGAGAGGCTTGGAGAACATGTGACAATGGAAAGATCGAGGGGGAAAAGAGGCAGAGGCAGAACAAGAGAAAAGATGCTGGACGGACGGACGGTGGCATGGGGAATTCATCAGCAGAGTTGATCCAGAACACCAAAGACCCAGATCTGCAGAGAGCCATGAACGCCACGCCACCTGCACGGCACTTTATGATGAGTGATGATATATATATTATTATATATATATATATATATATATAATTAATATATTATATATATATATATATATATATATATATAATGTCCTTTTTGTTTATAGAACCTATCACAATAAGTAATTTTTTATTTTTTAGGTTATTAAGCAGTATAATAACTAAGTATTACTTTTTTTTTTTACTTATACATTTTTTTTGACTTTATAAAAAACTTTTACTAATTTGTTAAAAGATTTTACAACTTGTATTATAACAAATATTCTTTTTTATTAAAATGGCTTCAATTTAGACAAACCGACTACACTGTCGCTATAGGGTGTTTTCTAAATGATGTATGTAGCTGCTTGCAGTTTTTGACAAATTCTTTAAATCTGGAGCCAGTTACTTTTTGAAAATTGCTGACACCATGCAAATTTTCAGTCCCAAAAAGACCCATTTTTAGATTTTTTGATCTTCAAGCAAAAGAATGCTTGGTCGCAAATTATGTTGATCCAAACAATGATAAAAGTTTAGCTGCAATGTTTTTCAAGTTTGGGAAAGATTTTGTGATAAAGATCCATAGAAATCCACAAACCCAAGTCTTGAATTTCTTTTTAGGCCATGATCTGCTTGTAAGTCAAGCAGCTCCAACGTATGTCCTCTTTGGCTGTATCAGCTTCTGCCACTAAAAAGGGAACTGAGAATATTGAACTGTGACTTTAAGTGCTTGAAATCTTGAATCTCATCCAAATTTTTTAAACAATGCATTTAATTTAATTTGTACTTCTCAGTCTTTCACCAAATGGTTTTGTTTCAGCAAAGGGGGTGACAAACTTTATTTACTTTCTTGTTGGAGAACAGTGAAGGTTTTCCAAAAAGATTTTACATTACACACAATTTATGTGCAAACACACCCTTTCCCCCGAGTTTGACATTTAGTTCATTTAAATTTTCCATAATTTCAATGGCAAAAATGAAGTCAAATTTCCCCTATTTTTTGACAAAGATAGTATAAAGTCACACACCCCTACCACCCACACAACTTCCCCCAACACCAAACCCCCACCCAAACCCATCCCCCCACCCGTCCATACACATACCCCACCCACACAGACATCCCCCACCCCACCCACACCCCAGTTTCAACCTACACATCCATTTACACATCCCAAACCCAAAACCCACAAATATCCCTACACCCAACACCCCCACACCACAACCCATCCAAACGCCCCCCCCCAAAAAACCCCCACCCCCCAAATTAAAAACCCAAAACT
>JACEFZ010020738.1:22500-27718 GCA_014155875.1 Cepaea nemoralis | reverse complement strand
TTTTCTAAATATTTCCGCACTCGGCTGGTAGTGTTGCTTTAAGTTTTTCTATAAGCAAGAAATTTTAATTGTTTCTTGATTTTGTCTTTTAATGTTTAATTCAAATGTTAGCTTTCTAAAAAATTTTTTCTAATTCACAGATATATGGGTGAATGACTTGTCTGTGGCTGGTTTCACATTTTGTTTTTCCCAAATTTTAGAGTCTCGAAAGAGATTAGATAGTAATTTAATACCCTTGTTTTATAATAGTCATAGTCTGTACTTGAGAACTCTGGTATGATCTCCGATAATTTTTTACGTTCTTTTGGGCACTTGCGATGTGTACCATTAGACTCCAATAATATTTGGGATTTTGTAGTCTTGCATTTTCTTTTAAAATTTTCTGTGCCAATCACGTATTAGGTCATGTTTTTATATTACATTTTGCTTGTCTTGTGCCCGTGTACCCATGAAAAATCTCTGCAACCCTATGTAATGTTTTGTGCCCCAGAAGTCTGATAGATCTTGGAGGTGTTCATCATCTGAACTCATTTTCTGTTAATTAATATTTCAACTCTATCAATGATGATGTTTACACAAGAAAATCAGAGAATGCAGATTTGGGTAATTAGCAATCAAAATTAATCAACTTATCTCTTTCTCTGCTGACTACTCGAACGCTTTGATGTACAGGAACGTGATTCTCGTGATGGTTAGCGCTGACCTGGTCTGGTTACGTCGGTCGCTTTGTAGAATTGAAACCTGCTGGTGGAAAGAAATGATGTTATTTTCGTTCTGACTCTATTAACACATCTTTATTTTACAATTTCTAATATATTGTGGAATAGGTCTTCTTCTTCTTTACAAAAGTGGATTCCTTTTGTGCGTTCTACATGAGCGTGTGGTTCATGTGTACTTCTGACACCATTATACCTGTCAGAGTCCTACTTAGTAGCTCTGTCTCGCTCGCTGGACTTTGACAGGCGAATTACAACATCCACAACACATCTACTAATAACACATGAATGCAATCGGAAACTGGCAGGAGCTATCTCCTGAGCAATCATTTATTACAATATATATTACAAGCTGACAACATAATCGCACTTCACGCTCAAACAATCGTTCACCACTAACAGCCACGCGCTAGCTCACAATGGCGATCTTTACACTGTCGCCCGCATGATCATTCACAATCACAACTTCAGCTCATCCCGCACATATCACAGTTAGTACATTCCTCGAATATCACTGCACAACGTTCATCTCCATTTATCCGTCACAACCACTATCATTCTATCGTTCTATCGTTCTCTCGATCTCCACACGTCCGTCTCTATCCGCTGCCTCACACACAATGCTCTCTCCTGGTTGACCTTCCCACATCACGTGGCTCTGTTCACGGATTCTTGCCTGACCGTCCGCTAGCCAAGCCGTGGCGTCTCTTACTGCCCTTTACCTGAGTCATGCTTACACTGACTCTCACTTACATACCGGCGCTTACATTCTTCCTTACACATGTCATATAAGACCATGACATTCTCCCCCCGCACAACCAATGTGGCACTTACCCCTGGAAATGTGACACATTCTGTTGTTGTTACTCTTGTTTCATCCTTCTAACCTTGTCAGGGGATTATATGATCATAAGTATACGGTTGCGTCCCCCTTTTGCTCTGATCTTTTCCGAGATTATCTTCAAACATTGTTCTCCTCTTTTTCAGTATTGAGGTTTCTCTCAAGGTTTTGTCGTGGTCTGACAAATGTTCTGGCTGGGTCTACTTGTCACACCTCGTTATATTATTTAACCACCACTCCGTGACATTACATTCTGTTCATATTTCTCAATCGATTGTCTGTGCATTCTCATCTCATAGTTATTGTGGCTATGCTGGTTTAAGGATTCTCCATTGTTTTACGGTCTAGAATAAGGCTACAAACTTCCTCTTACAGCATTCTTAAATTTTCTCTCTATTCAGACGTGGTTTCCCTCGTCTATAGTTAATGCACACTACTCGATTCTTTATGAGCACGCTATGTCAATGTTGTGGTCATGGTCGAATATAATTCATGTATGTCATAGTCCCCCTTACCTCATCTTATGTCGGACCGTGAGTTGTTTCCCTTTGTGAGCACACCTTGTTTACTGTTATGGAGAGTAGTTATTAATCTCTTTGGTTGGGATCACCCTGTTTGGTATATTCTTTCTGATTACCATATTCTGATGTTAATTCTATATCACTATTGCTAAGCGCATTCGTCGGGCTATCCAGCATACGCAAAGGCAAGTTTGGTAACAATCGCGCACTGGGATTGCCAGGCGTTGATTCTCAGCATTACAACTTATACTATTCGCCCCTATACTTACGCTCATATGTACATATCACATCATAACAATACATAGTATTATAATAATAAAATTAGACATAGGATGTTACATACAGTTAATACATATACAATAAAATATACATCATCGATGACTTCCTGCCCATATAGGATACCGTTCTTGTCCTGTGGAAGTTATGCACACGGAATGACTTTAACAGTGTTCAATGTTCGGTTCCGAGCTGGAATCTTTGGCATGTCTTCTCTCGCATACGATTATTGACGTCCTATGTATACCATGATATTGTCTTTCCTTCTGTATAGTGCTTAAGACTGTTCACCAAGTTTGGCCAATTTGTAAGTCTGTTCTATAAAACTGCTGGAATTCACACGTATACTGTAAAATTGCTGGAATTCACACGTATAAAATAAGAATTAAGTTCAGTGGCCTTAATTTTGAATGTGGCCATGGTGCGTCTGTCTGTCACTGTCTGTGCCATAGTTTGTAGGTTGGCCTCTGGTTCTTTCAACTGATCACCAGAAATGAGTGTCTGTACTGGTAAAGCTGTCATCGTTGTTCGTCGATTTCCAAAAGGTAGATTCTGTAGATACTCGTTTGAAACAAAGTCAATCTGGGTATATCTTACTATTTGATACCTGAAATCACATGTTGAGTCTTACTGTTTTGCTGGTGACACTTTCATGTTGAAGGACCTTTCATGCTGGTCTTTACAATGAAGTGTGCTAGTATCATAGCGCTGGAGTCGTACAGCAGACAAGGCAACTCTGGAGTTACTGGATCTAAGGATATAAAGTGGGTTACGGTTAAAATTTTCCGAAAGGTGGGGATTTTCAATTTTCATGTTGAGATCATTTTGAGTGCTATCTCCAAACCTGCACTCGTACATGTGTGTATACATTCAATAGTTCAAACAATAATACTACACCATGTGTAGTTTTCAAAAGTAATCGTGCATGTTTGTATGCTTTTCTGCAATTTGTGTCTATTTTCCAAAATGTGTAGGGTAATTTGTTGCTGATCTTTGTCAGTAATTCCACCGACTGATGATTTACATTGTTCAGTATAAGTATGTGTCTGCATTGATTTGACATAGTGTTTAGTAGTGGTAACACCAAACTTTGGTTCAACAGTAATGATATAAGTAACAAAGTTTGCTGGTTTGTCATGAGTAATATCATCTGTGTTGCGTCATGATAATGTGGAAATAAAACTGTCTGTGAAGACATTTGTTTTGTATTTACAATGAGTAGTGCAAGTATAACCATCCACTGTGTGCACTTGGTTACGTGTGTAGTTAACAGGGAGTACATGAAGTATAGTATGTCACATAATGATTTGTGATCTTCCCTCACTGTTGTGAACCGTTTGTTTTCTGCACCCTTTTCTTTTTGCTGACACACACCAGTTTCTGTTTCTTCTTGTCTTGAGATGGTAATCAAGTTGGTATGATGTGGTACCTTGGTCTGTTCATCATGTTGTTGTATGATGAGTGGAGTAGTTAAGGCAGTACTTGTTGTGGTGTTAACTTTTTCCTCTGTGTGATTTTTGGACTCTATGTAGTCTGTCACATTTAATACATTTCCAATTAATAAATCACAACATGGATTGTCTAATAAAGCACAAGTTACTCTGCCTGATAGAAAAGGTGATTTTATATTGGCCCATGCCATGGGATATTTCTCTACTGTCCCTGAAACAGTTTTGCAATAGATGTACTCATCTAGGTAGTCTTTAGGATCAGCTAGGGTCTTTCGAAGACCGATAAGACAGGACCCTGTGTCGCGTACACATGTGCATACTGTGTCATTGATGTAACCTTCATGGAATGTTAGTTTTTCTAACGACAGTCTTGAGGTTTTGTTCATTTCCTCACCTTCTTGTTGAGTATTGACCTCTTTACATAAAGAATGAGGCTGAGTGATGTTAACAACATTATTAAAATATGGAACAAAGTCTGATGGGTAAAACTCAGCTTGTTCTGACTTTGCAGTGTTTGGTCTTGTTTTCGTCTTTGTGATGTTTACTTTTGCTAAGTTCTTTGCTGAACTGTCTGTTGTCATGTTTATGGCTGCATTTGCCTTTGCTATCTGTAATCTTTTTACACCTTCACATTCAAAACGTCTGTGGCCATAAGCAAGGCAAAAATGACATTTTGTTCTATATTTCCTTTGATTTACCTTCCCCAGTTTTTGTGCTATTATAGTATTTAGGTATTCTTGATAAGTGGGATTCTTATCGCATATTCCATTTTCTGTATGTGGAGTGCTACAATGTTTGCACAGTACTGGTTTTGTTTTCTGTTATTTGCTTTGAAAATCTGTGGCTGCAGATGCCGTTGTTTTCACAGTACTTTTCTGTTGAGTGTTCTTAACCAGGTTTATACTTTGGTTGTAGTATTCGCGGCATTTTCCTATTAAGTTTTTGATGGGTTCTTTGTTATGTTCTTCTAAATATTTTCCGCACTCGGCTGGTAGTGTTGCTTTAAGTTTTTCTATAAGCAAGAAATTTATTGCTTCTTGATTGTTGTCTGTATGTTTAATTTCAAATGTTAGCTTTCTGAAAATTTTTTCTAATTCACATATATACTGGGTGAATGACTTGTCTGTGGCTGGTTTCACATTTTGTATTTCTAATTTTAGAGTCTCGAAAGAGATTAGATAGTAATTTAATATTCTTGTTTTATAATAGTCATAGTCTGTACTTGAGAACTCTGGTATGATCTCCGATAATTTTTTACGTTCTATTGGCACTTGCGATGTGTACCATATACTCCAATAATATTTTGGGATTTTGTAGTCTTGCATTTTCTTTTCAAATTTCTGTGTCCAATCACGTATTAGGTCATGATTTATATTACATTTTGCTTCGTCTTGTGTCCGTGTACCCATGAAA
>JACEFZ010020738.1:0-17500 GCA_014155875.1 Cepaea nemoralis | reverse complement strand
TCCGTTGGGAGACTTTGGGAGATGAGAAACAATGACAAACATGATGAAATGCGACTTACCTAAGTGACTTGTCACTTCTGAGCAGCCTCTTAACTTTTTACTTGGCATTCCAACTGTGTATTTAATTCTGACGAGGTTAATGTTGGTCGCAAGGTGACGGTTTCTTTTTTTTTTAAATGTTTCCGATTCTAGTAAAACTACCTAATTTTAAAGTCTCCATGATACAATCTTCCATCTGATATTATCCATTTGTTTAGAAGTTTTGAATTACTTCTTCTTCTTCTTCTTCTTCTTCTTCTTCTTCTTCTTCTTCTTCTTCTTCTTCTTCTTCTTCTTCTTCTTCTTCTTCTTCTTCTTCTTCTTCTTTTTCTTCTTCTTCTTCTTCTTCTTCTTCTTCTTCTTCTTCTTCTTCTTCTTCTTCTTCTTCTTCTTCTTCTTCTTCTTCTTCTTCTTCTTCTTCTTCTTCTTCTTCTTCTTCTTCTTCGTCTACTTCATCTTCTTCTTCTTCTTCTTCTTCTTCTCCCTCCTCCTCCCTCCTCCTCCTATTCTTCCTGTTCTTCTAGCCCATGCCGTGTGACGGTGGCGATCATGTCTGTCCCTAGCCTCCTGTCTCGTGTGCTGTCAGTTACTTCTGATACCGACATTCGTCCATGACATGATGTCAAACATTCCATCATCTTCTCTCTTGGACTTCCTCTGCCTCTCTTTCCCTCCAGCCTTCCTATTGTGAAGAAACACTCCAGCTTTCTTCTTCTCATGACATGCTCAAAGAATGAAAACTGTCTTTTCCTGATGCTTGCTTGCTTGTGTTCGTTGGCTTGAGCTCCAACGCGAAGTCCTGTATGTCGGATGAAGGCATCCTGTTGTCCAACATCAGTGTGATGTCATACAGGACCTGAGGTTTGCGTGAGTATCCGTTGTCCCATGTCTGGCTTATTGGTGTGCAGACTGGTGGTTCCTCGCCGTACAGGCAGACACTCTCCGACTTCGGAGGTATCGGCAATCCTACTGACTTTAGCCAGGACCCCGAAGGGACCTGTTGCTCAGGACTCTCGACGAGGACGCGTCAATAGGTCTTGGCCAGTATATAACCCGGCCCTGGTGCCTTGGAAACACCTGTGCGTCCTTTCCTGATGCAAATTGCCAGTTCTATTTGTGAATGAACTTCGTTCAAGACATCTACATTGCCCTTCCTATATGTCCACGGTGTTCTAATCATTCGTCTGTAAAACCACCCATCCACAGCCTCCACATAATTTCTCACTTGTCTGCTAACTGTCCATGATTCGCTTCCGTATATTAAGATTGGCTCAGTATAACTCATAAAATTTCTTTTCCTCACCAAAGATAAATGTCAGAGACTATTCTTCACTTGTTAAATGCGGTGTTTACTTGGGCTATTCTATATTTAACTTTCTTAACTTATCTTCCATCTGCTGCTATTAACCAAAATACATTGACTTGTTTCAGCATGATCCCATTCCTTTGATACCGCATAAGGGCAATATTTGTTATAACAATTACTTCTGTTTCCCTTTATTGTGACTTTCTGATGCAATTATCTATTATTTATTGTAACTGCGTTTCATTTTCATCGACCAAAACCATGTCATCAGTAAAACGCAGGTTGTTCATATCATGCTCACCAACCGGTATTCCTAGCATTCCTGGTCTTGTTTGGATCTCATTATTACTCTTCCCTACAAATTGAACAGATCGGGAGTTTAATATGTTTGAAAGTTCCGAATTGATTGCCACTTCTTATGGCTGCTTTTTACTGCTTATATATGTTGTTAATTATTTGCAGATCTTTAACATCAGTGTTTAATATGTGCTATATTCTAATAATTACTCACATTTCACTTTGTCGACTGCTTTAGTGTAGTCAGTAAACCTCATATATAGATCTCTATTTTTTCCATCTTCCCTTCTACTAATGTACTCTGAATGCATATGTCGTTGTTCATGCCTTTACCTTCCACAACTCCTACACTGTTTATCTCAAATTTCTGGTTTCATTTCCTTTCTTATCCTTTTCATTATAATTCTCATTGTTCAATTTCTCTACCCACCCCCAGATCAACTCATATACTTCAGTTAATTCCAATTATATGAAACCCATAATCGGACACACTCCCGCTGTTTATGCTTCAATTCGATACAGAAAGGAGTTAAAAACAAGAACATGATGAGATCAGATGATGAGACTTTCATTGCACTTTTAGCCATATTCTTTTAAAACATATTTACTACCATAATTTTCTATCTTCCTTTTATTCTAGCTGAGGCTAATTTTTTTTTCAAGAATTATGTATAACCATTGCATCTATAACTTTCTGCAGTTCTTTCTGACTTGATGCTATCAAGGCAATGTCAACAGCTCAACTTACGTTGTTTATAATATAATCACCAGCCGCTATCCTTGGTCTGTACATCGCTGGAGTTATGTAACTACAACACACGAAGCCCATTGTACACGCCCTGAGGTATATTTTGTATACAATGTTTGCCGTATATTTGTATAGACCAATCGGCATTCAATGGATGGTGTGGTAAACACCACAAGCACGAGAACGTCTTCACTTCCCTTGACATTTCCTGGCATCAGTGGTTGGCTGCGTCAACCTGAGAGTCCAGCGTAATTTAAAGACCATCCACGTCCATGGCGATCCAAACGCATGGCCTCCATGCAAGTGTGCTGCCCACTACACCATAGCGGCTCTCCCTGGGATTAGTGATTATGCAAACATTCACCTCAGAGAGGGTGTTTCAACATTTACTACTAGACTACTAGGCGGGCGAGTCAATAATTAAGTCACACAGTTCTGTGGGATGGCAGGTAAATGTAGTTGGTGTTTTTACAGGTGTCATTAGGTGACAGCAATATCGAACTTTATATTCCCGTTCGTCAGGTGGCGCTAAGTGTCTCATGCGCATGCGCAACGCATACACAAAATGGCGACTGTACTTACGGAGTGTACAATCAAAGAGCAACGTGCTGTTGTGTGTTTTTTGGTGGGCAAAAGGACTGCCTGCAAAGGACATTCATAACGAAATGCTCCCTGTTTATGCTAACAAATGTTTGTCCCGTAAAGCGGTTCATAGCTGGGTAGAAAACATCTTTCTTCGCCTTGTGTCCAAAAATTCAAGCTTACGCCATCAGCAGGGATGGCAGCGTTCTGGGATTGTCAAGGAACGCTTTTAACCAATTTCAAGAAGAAAGGTGACAATGTGAATTCTGAATCGTACTGTGTAGTTCTATCGATGCTTCATGATGCAATTCGAAGAAAACGTCCAGAACTGCTGACTAGAGGAGTGTTGCTTCTTCATGACAATGCCAGGCCACATAAGGCTCGATTAACTCAGGAGAAAATTAACCAACTAAGGTGGGAACTTCTCGAACATCCACCTTACAGCCCCAACTTAGCCCCTAGCGATTTCCACCTGTTTAGTCCAATGAAAAGCCACATTGGTGGGAGACATTTCGCGAATGACGCCAAAGTTTAATGTGAAGTGAAAATGTGATTTAGAAAACATAGCACGCAGTTCTATGCAGCCGGTTTGGGAGGACTGATAAAACTATGGGATAAGTACATCAATGTTGGTGGAAATTATGTTGAGAAATAAAGAGACAATGTATGTATAAAAATAAACTGGTTTCAAATTGTTATCATATTTAGTTACTTTTCTACAGCCACTTGTGACTTACTTATTGACTTCCTCGAGTATGATCATGGATTATAAAAGTGGACGGTGTCACGAAGTCCTGTAGTTAACCAGTCAAGTGGCCTCTCCACAATGAATATTAACAGCTTTCACTTGCCCAAATGTTAAACTAATATTCACCTTATTTAACTACGTGTATCGTTACTTAAGCATTGCTATTCTTCTCACTTCCTATGCGTATCGCTACTTACTACCAGCTTTTCACCTTGCTTCTTTAGTGTACCACTTCTTACTTCGTGATTCGTGATATTCGGCTTACTTTTAACGTGTACTGCTGCTGTTTTGTTTTCTTTGCTAATCGTTTAGCTTCCTTCGGGTATCTATACGTATACTTTATTCAGACCTACTTCTTACGTGCATAGCTGCTTACGTTTTACTGTTCCTGATTTCCCATGCGTATTGGCGCTTACGATTTCCAACTGCCAAGGGATGTTTTATGCGCACAACAATACACTCGGGTGTACAATCTCACTACCCAGAGACCTGGGGAAATTTTGTTACTAGAAGTCTACATGAAAAATCCCGGCCCTCACCGGGACTTGAATCCGGGGCCTCCGGGAGCACTCGAGGCGGGCACCATACCTTGAGACCACTCATCCCCGGCCTCCCCCCTTCTATGTTTTAAGAAAGAATTAACGTACATATCAAATATACTAAACATCTTTTGAAAGATTTAACCAACATAGCCCTTTAATTTCCATTAGTAGGATCTCTTGAGAGTCAGCATATTATGTTATCTTCCAGCTGTGTGCAACTTCTGACTACATCATTTTCCTGCCAAAGCATAAACACACTCCAGGTCTGTCAATACAAAACACATAAACTGTACGTATAGAGAACACGTGCATATATAGCTAAATACACACGTGTGATGTAAACAACCGTGAACATACAAACACACAACAAGTGAAAGCAGACAGTAATACTTCATCGTAAGTTCATGTAATAATTCTAGTTTATAACTGGTGAAGATCAATGGCTCTCAACCTGTTTTGTCGCTGGTCCCCTTTTGAAGTTCGTTTACCTCGTAGCTCCCTTTATCATCTTACAATCGCTGTTAACTTCTAAAAGACTTGTTAACATCACTACGCTTGCTTTTTATTAATCTGAACCTTATATTTAGCTGGTGCTTTGGTGTAATGGTTTAAGGCACTATGCTGATAATGGCCTGCGCGCTGATGGGTGAGGGCTCAATGCTTGGTGTCGTCGTTCGCTACGCAAAGTAAATCTCTACACCTACTCCTGCGTGCACGCAGGTCTACACAAATATGATGGCCTTAAGGCTCCTTGGCGAAGGTGTTACGGACTCTGTTTGTAATCCCGCATCATCATCATCATCATCATCATCATCAGCATCATCATCATCATCATCATCATCATCATCATGTGCCATGCCAATAAGCGTGAGCAGTCATGTCTCGCCATCTCACTCGATCCCGCATACCGCGTTCGAACCAAAGCTGTGGGCAATTTCGTAGCAGACCGCATTAGGTTTTTTTTTTTAATTAAATGGTATGGTTGCCGGTAGTTCAGAAAGCAGTGGCAAACTACTGAATGTAAACTTGCACAGGAATCACGAACAGCCAAAATATGCCGGGTTTGACTGCTACGTCCTGTAAAGGATATGCAAGTAACTTACGACTGTATATAACCGCAGCAGGATTCTAGTACGGGACTTGTCTGTGTGTGTATGTGTGTGTGCGCGCGCGCGCGCGCGTGCGCGTGTGTGTTTAAATTGTGCGGATCAAATGCGCGAATGTATCGGGGGGGGGGGGGATATGGATAATTTTTAAGCAAATTACAAGTCATTCGACACTTTTAAAACTGCATAGTTTGCACCGAAAGAAAGAAAACCTGCCCAAACTCAATTTACCGCATTTCAATTCATTATAGTTTGTCTCTTGTGTTACACGTTACACATCAACAGGACGCTGAAAACATCGTCACACTCGCTTCTACTAATCTAATTCTTATTCCATTTTCATTCCGCGAGCCGTCAAGCTGCTGGAATGAAACGCATTGTTTTAGTGCTAACGAATCAAACTTTGCCAGTTTTCCTGCCGCTTGGTGCAAACAACATGTTTGGTTTCTATGTACTGGAAATTCAAAACATTTCAAATACTCATATTCAGTTTGAAGCGCTTCGCATATTCAATTAAATACTGGTATTGATTGGTCGCATACTTAGTTGGTTGGTTGGTTGATTGGCTAGTTGGTTGATTGGCTAGTTGGTTGATTGGTTAATAGGTTAGTTGGTTGGTTGTTTAGTTCGTTGGTTTGTTAGTTGGTTGATTGTTTGTGGTTTTGGTTTTTAGGTTAGTTGGTTGTATGTTGTGTTGGTTGATTTATTAGTTAGTTGGTTGATTGGTTAATAGTTTAGTTAGTTGACTGGTTGTTTGTTTGGTTGGTTGGTCGGTTAGTTAGTAGGTTGGTTAGTAAGTTAGTTGGTTGTTGGATGATTGGTTAGTTGGTTGTTTGATGGTTGGTTAGTTGGTTGTTGGATGGCTGGTTGATTGATTGATTGGTTGTTGGTTGGTTGATTGGTTGGTTAGTTGGTTGTTGGATGGTTGGTTGGTTAGTTAGTTGCTTGTTAGATTGTTGGTTAGTTGGTTGTTGGATGGTTGGTTAGTTGATTGTTTGATGGTTGGTTAGTTGGTTGTTGGATGGTTGGTTAGTTGGTTGTTGGATGGCTGGGTGATTGATTGATTGCTTGATTGGTTGGTTAGATGGTTGATTGGTTGGTTAGTTGGTTGTTAGATGGTTGGTTGGTTAGTTAGTTGCTTGTTGGATTGTTGGTTAGTTGGTTATTGGATGGTTGGTTGGTTGATTTATTGCTTCATTGGTTGGTTTGTTGGTTGTTGTATGGTTGGTTGGTTAGCTAGTTGCTTGTTGAATTGTTGGTTAGTTGGTTGTTGGATGGTTGGTTGGTTGATTGATTGGTTGAAAATATTGGTACGTTGGTTAATTTGTAGTTGGGTGATTGGTTGATTGATTGATTGCTTTATTGGTTGACTGGTTAGTTGGTTGTTGGATGGTTGGTTGGTTGTTTGATTGGTTGATTGATTGCTTGATTGGTTTATTGGTTGGTTTATTGGTTGTTGGATAGCTGGTTGGTTGATTGATTGGTTGGTTAGTTTGTTGGTTGGTAAATCCTCTGGAAGACTGAGTTGTAACTCTGAAATCCGATGTGTTGATGTTGACGTCACCTGAGCCTGCAAGAGGCTTGCCTCTATTGGAGTGTTTAGTGACGAGACTTTTCTCACCAGTAGCATGGTGATCGTGTCATAGAACCCGTCCAACCTATCGTGTGTGGATTCTGTGTGTACATTCACTAGGGAACACATTGTTTTCAATATACAATTGAACAAAACGGTATGATAGGTCCATGGAAGCGCAACAACAAACACGAACTCATGTGCCGCCCTTACAATGACCTCCGTCCGGGTGAACAGAAACCACGGGCCACGTAACTAACATTTCACATTTATGTAAAAGTAATAGTGCAGGACCCTCTGCATACCATGAGACGTATTAGTTATTCTGAGCAGGCGTTAATAGATACCCAAAAGGTATTGTTGTCAGTATCACATCGACCGATTGTACTGCACTGGGAGCGAAGGTCATTATATAAACAAATTCCTCGCCTAAAGAGGATACGAGCACATATCCATCAGGCCGGGGGTACAAGAGTCTAGCCACTGTCCTACCACAGCGCTTTATGTATTTCTGCAAGTTATATTATGATATAGAACCTGTTCTGCTGTATTTGTGTGAATCTTGGAAAGTAAATTTACAAATTAGGAAGAGATTTGAAGCCACTGTCCTACCACAGCGCTTCATGTATTTCTGCAAGTTATATTATGATATAGAACCTGTTTTGCTGTATTTGTGTGAATCTTGGAATGTAAATTAACAAATTAGGAAGAGATTTGAAGGAACAGAGATGTGGTTCCTGAGACGAATGTTGCGAATTCCTTGGACTGCCAGAATAACTAACAACCAATGCCCGAAAGAGGCTGATGAAACTAGAGTGTTATATACAACAATAAGAAAGAGACAAACGGCTTCTTTTTTTTCTTTTTTGTCATGTGATGAGAAGAGAAGCATTGGAGAACATCGTGACAACTGGAAAGATCGAGGGGAAGAGAGGCAGAGGCAGACCAAGAGAAATGATGTTGGATGGATTTTGATGGTGGCATAGAGGATTATCAACAGCGGAGTTGATCCAGAACACCAAAGACCGAGATCTGTGGAGAG
Organism: Cepaea nemoralis; assembly: GCA_014155875.1. Lineage (NCBI taxonomy): Eukaryota > Metazoa > Mollusca > Gastropoda > Stylommatophora > Helicidae > Cepaea > Cepaea nemoralis. The sequence continues at coordinate 9,517 of JACEFZ010020738.1, read as the reverse complement.
TCGTGAAAGCCTACGCATGGCACTTGATGATGACGAAATCACGACCCTGGTTCAATTATTTAAATTAAGTAAATGATCCCTTTTAATAGCTTTGATCAGGATTTAACTTATTCTTGTTGACCTTCCGGTCGCCAATATGGCGGTTAGGCATTGAACCGTTAAGGCCTGTGGCGTGTTTATGCTTGTAGCTACGGTTTGCAATCGCATTTTCCTCATGTTGGACAGATAGTACATGGTTCCGTCGCCCTGCTACTGAGTGAGTGCATGGGCGACACTGTGAGCTGTGAAACTCGTGTGGAATGCTGTTACATCTGTCCTGTACAGTGACATGCATGTTCGGAACAATGGCTACCGGCTGCTTCTGAATTGCCTGATTTACCTTTTCGGTTCACGAGTGCATTTTTTAGGAGACACCTGGGAGTCGGCGCTGAAGCTACGGAGTTCGTGCTTTATGCGACACTTTCGGTGGGTCGCCCTGCGGTAAAAGACCGAGCCATGTGAGAAAACCCGGGTCACTGAGGTCTTTCTGGTGACTGCCGAGTCCATCGACGATGAACTGTGGTTTTCGTGGATAAATTTTGTGATGGCATTCTGGCGGCGGCATTATGCACAGTGTACCTGTGCGGGATGTTGGATTGCCGAGACTCCTGTCTATTCCACTTTTCACATTGGACAGTGGGAGCATTTTGTGTGATATTCACTGGCACAGGAATGGAGCATAATGGGGACGACCCGTTGCCGTGAAGTTGGAACCTCGACTAACTAACTAACTAACAAACTAACTAACTAACTAACTAACTAACTAACTAACTAACTAACTAACTGACCAATCGACACTTGAGAGTTGATGTGGTCAGTATCATGCCCGGTCCTTCACTTCCCAAAATATTTCTTGGTACCCAGTTTAGGTTTAGTCCAACTCGGGGAGCACCGCGATAAGATTCGAGTTCAGAACCACCGGTCCATCAGGCTAGCGTTCTAGTCACTTCACCACCTTGCTTCCACCTGTTCAAATATATCTGCATGTTAAATTATGACTTTCACTTCAGAAACACCGCCTGCTAAATTAGTAAGTAGCGCATGAAAGGTCTGCTCAGGCGATGGCGCTGCTGTTTTCTGTGTTAAGGAAATTGAAAATCGGAATACATTCGATTCCTTCAGGGTTGTTGTCTGTATTGGGAAGACTGGGTTTAAGATTTCCTGGCTACCTATAGTTCCGTCTTGTCTGTTGCATGCGGTGTTCTGTAATTTCTACATTGTCCCACCAGTCAGTGGGTACTTATTTATTTATTGATTTATTATTACTCTAGACGGCGCTGTCTCATCCTATTTTTATAACTCATGTAAATAGAGAATTGTGGCGAACTCTACAGAAACAATCGTAGAGATATTGGCTGACAACAGAGCGGGTAACAAGACAAGCAGATAATTGTTGCATCAAGCAAAGTGAAGTAAGGGTCCTTTTTACACTTCTCGAGGTGTATTGGCTATATTGTACTAGCCCTATATTGTACTAGCCCTATATTATTAAGCCCGCTCCGTGGCGAAGAGGTTACGGACTGCAGTTCGTAAACCCGCATACCGCGTTCGAAACACTGCTGTGGTCGATTTGGCAGCAGACCGCATTGCGTTGGTTTTTACGAAATGATATGGATGCCTGTCGCTCAGAAAGCAATTAGCAAACTACTGAACGTAAACTTGCCAAGAGATCACAAACAGCAAACATGTATGGGGTTGACTGCGACGTCCTGTAAAGGATATGCAACTATCTTTAACCTATATCTTATAGTATGGGCACTCGACGGGTGATGTGGTTGCCCAATAACACGCCAGCCGTCTGTAATGCTCAAGACACTTCCTGCACCCAGTTTTTGGCTGGGTCGGTCATGGGTGGGGTGGGGAAGGGGTCGTGAAGGTCCATTAAACAAAATCCATCAGAATGCAGCTTTGAACACATGACTACCTTTCCGGCAGGCAAACGTGCTACCATTTTACTACCGCGACTACTACTGTTCATGTAATCATACTCCTTGGCATACCTGAACAGGTGAACAGGTCACTGGTGAGTCCCACCTGTTTTCTATTGAAACTTATCTCTTGAAGACCTGCAATTAGAGGTCCATGCTGCACGCTGATAAAAGCGCTTTAGAAGTCTATAAAATATACCAAGTTATAAAACATACCAAGTTATAAAACATACCAAGTTATAAAACATACCAAGTTATAAAACATACCAAGTTATAAAACATACCAAGTTATAAAACATACCAAGTTATAAAACATACCAAGTTATAAAACATACCAAGTTATAAAACATACCAAGTTATAAAAGATACCAAGTTATGTGTTGAACTGTTATCTATGTTTCACTGAACAATAATGAATAAAGTATGATCAAGGTGGAAATAAATACAGACGCCACAAACAACATGCTTATTCATATATCCGCGTCGATTGCTACAAATCTGTGCAGTTATTATTTGTCAACTGCTGTTGATGTCTTGGCAAGTTTTACGTTCAGTAGTTTGCCATTGATTTCTTGTGACAATTTTGCGTAAATACGGTTAATGTATAGCTATTTCCTTATTTGTTTTATTGAAAATTCTTTCCAGAATTGATTAATTTGGCTTTTTATTCGGGATTTGAAATTTAAATATTGAGCACAACCCACTACTGGCAACGCTGATCGCATTCCGGTGAGAACCTAAGGCCCCGCCCACGTCAATATGGAAGCTCTAGACTCGAGTTTCGCTCTCGTTTGAGCTCGTCAAGTAGTGCATATCCTTGACTGGACTCGGGATCAAACCCGGATCACTGACGTGTGAGGAGGGTGCGTAACCATTAGACCATGCGCGCTACACGCGAATAAATTATCACACCTACAAGTAGAATATCGCAACATCACCCATCGTAGGCTATAGCTCAAGATTTGCCCGGCTGGCTGCGACTGACATCCGTCAATCGAGGTGGCCCCTAATGATCATTCCAGAATTATCTTGACAAGTATCTTAATTATAGAAAGCATTAAGCTACACATTCTATCGCCTTCACATGTAACATTTTTTTTTTAATTGTAAGAATCTTTTCAAATCCCACAATATGTATTCTGTTTTGTATATTTAATTACCTATTCCTGTGACATTATCAATGTTACAGCTGGGTAGGCCGCGCTGTGACCCAGGGGCAGTCTCATCTCATCTCACCTTGTTCCTCTTGTACCTTGCTGTGTCGAGGTGAAGAATAAACAGCGGGAGAGTGCCCGTTTATGGGCTTCATGTATTGAGTTCCCATGGACTTTGCTATTCCTCTGTCTATCGTTTACATGATCAGCCTCTTCTTATGCTTCCATTTGGTCTGTACATCATTGCTTGTTGTGGTATACTGTTAGTTTGTATTCTAGTTAAATGGCCAAACGATTTAACTTGCTGTGTTCTGATGAAATCTAACGCTGCTCTAACCCCCCGTTTAGTCCTGATTTCTTCATTTACTGATATTCTCTCTTCTTGATACATTGAGTATTTTTTTCAGGAATCTCTTTTCTGATGTTGTGATTTTTCTTTTTCTCCTTTTCTGTCATTGTCAAGATTTGGCATTGGTAGCACAGAGTTGGCAGGAAGATTGTGTTGTAGAGTGCTTTCTCAGCAACTATTGATACGCGTTTGTTCTTTAGTTTAGCCTGACCATGAAGGAGTAGGCGAAGAAAACTGAAATTTGTCACAGTGCTTATTTCTTCTAACTGTAGCCACCACCTGAATTTATGCATTTCTGCCATCTCTGCGTGACCTTGAAAAGACCTTCAGAATAAAACAACCTATTTTTTGAACTAAACCAGTCATTACAAGCCAGTATGATATCTTCGTCACTGTCAAAACGATTTCCTTTAGGTTGCTTTCTTGTTTTTTTTTTTTTTAAGATTTGGGAAAAGAAAGGAGTATGATGGATCAAAATCTGAAGAATATGGTGGGTGTGGAAGAATTTCAATATTCAAATGGTTGGCAGTTTGCAGCACAAGCCGTGCTTTATGGAGGGTGCGTTGTCTTGAAGCAAAGGCAGAATTTGCGTATGCGCTGTCCCTCGTTTTCTGGTCACAGCCTTTCGTTTTGATAAGGAGATCTGCATAGTACTGCCCATTAACCGTGTTGCCATCAAGCATGTAATCTTTCAATATGACACCATTGAGGTCCCAAAAAACAGTCAGCATCACTTTTCTTGCAGATGTTTGTGCTCTTGGCTTGACTTGTGTTGGCGAGCCCGGGGTTTGCCACTGCATACTGGCAATTTTGGATTCTGGGTCATAATGGTGAATCCAAGTCTCATCTACTGTCACCATGGTCGTAATTTATATTTATATATAGCGAGGGGACATAATTCAAGAAAAGTCATTTCAAGGGGCATAACTTTTAATAGCATTTCTATAAATTTTATATATAGATTGTTGCAAGGTTATCAAAGATTTATAAACTTTTTGTCTACAGTTATTTACAGGCATATGAGTTATAATAAATAATGATATAATCTTTAAGGAAGTTTCAAAGTTTTTATAAAAATAATACATCTATTTAAATATTACATTAATTTTGTTTTTAACATTCTCATATGTATTGCGCGTTACACCCACCGTTGGGTATTTATGATGCACATGTTAAACATTTCCTCAACGAGTTACTTTTCATGCATTTTAATGCTTATTGTTCTTTTGTTGTCAAAGAATTGCTTCATAAGAGATGTTGAATGAAAGAATGTATGAGAGGAAATAGAGAAGAAGGGCAGAATGTAGGACGGGCCTGCGAAAGATTTTCGTTCGTTTAAAAAAAAAGTAAATTTATGTGAGAGAAAGTTAGTTGAATATCGTTTGCAGTACACTGCAGTCAACCCACCGCCCACCGTTTATTGGCTGTTCGTGATAACTTGGTAAGTTTACTTTAGATAGATCTCTTCCAACCATATTTTCTACAATCAATCTATCTATTCTTCTATTCTATCTATATTTTTAACGGGAACGGGCCGAACATAGATAGATAGATAGATAGATAGATAGGTAGGTAGGTAGGTAGGTAGGTAGATAGATAGATAGATAGATAGATAGATAGATAGATAGATAGATAGATAGATAGATAGATAGATAGATAGATAGTCGGGAACGGGAGCTTATATGACTACTTATATGAATTAAATGAGATGCTCACCACTAGGGGCTTGGCGAAGCCGGGTCAGACAGACAGACAGACAGACAGACAGACAGACAGACAGACAGACAGACAGACAGACAGACAGACAGACAGACAGTCGGAAAAGGAAGCTTATATGACTACTTATATGAATTAAATGAGATGCTCACCACCAGGGGATTGGCGAAGCCGGGTCAGACAGACAGACAGACAGACAGACAGACAGACAGACAGACAGGCAGGCAGGCAGGCAGGCAGACAGACAGACAGACAGACAGACAGACAGACAGACAGACAGTCGGGAAAGGAAGCTTATATGACTACTCATACGAATTAAATTAGATGCTCCCAACCAGGGGCTTGGCGAAGCCGGGTCAGACAGACAGACAGACAGACAGACAGACAGACAGACAGACAGCAGGCAGACAGGCAGGCAGGCAGGCAGGCAGGCAGACAGACAGACAGACAGACAAACAGGCAGATAGATAGATAGATACATAGAGATCCCCGCCAGGGCCTGGGCGAAGCCAGGCTGGGTCAGCTAGTGTATATGTATATATATAATATATAAGCATATATCAAGAGTCATTAATGTATCTTTGTTGTCAGTAATATATCTCTACAGTCATTAATATATCTCTTCAGTCAGTAATATATATCAGCAGTCATTAATATATCTCATCGGTCAGTAATATATCTCTGCAGTCATTTATATACTTCAGCATTCATTAATATATCTCTGCAATAATTAATATTAGCATATATTTCAGCACCCAGAATTGTCTCCCTTTACTGGATACTCCCTCTATCTCACCAATTTCTAATTTATCTCAGTAACCGATAAGTATCATAGCATTTGCTAATGTTTCTTAATTAACACTACCACATCTTAGCAATCGCTAAATCTATCTCAGCAATTGATACTGTTTCACAGCAGTCGCCAACGTTACTTTGTAATTAATAATATATCTCAGCAGGTGATAACGTTACTTTGTAATCAATAATATCTCTCAGCAAGCGTCAACGTTACTTTGGAATCAATAATATCTCTCAGCAGTCGCTAATGTTGCCGAGTAATCGATACTATCTCTCAGCAGGCGCTAATGTTACCGAGTAATCGATACTATCTCTCAGCAGGCGTTAATGTTACCGAGTAATCGATACTATCTCTCAGCAGGCGCTAATGTTACCGAGTAATCGATACTATCTCTCAGCAGGCGCTAATGTTACCGAGTAATCGATACTATCTCTCAGCAGGCGCTAATGTTACCGAGTAATCGATACTATCTCTCAGCAGGCGCTAATGTTACCGAGTAATCGATACTATCTCTCAGCAGGCGCTAATGTTACCGAGTAATCGATACTATCTCTCAGCAGGCGCTAATGTTACCGAGTAATCGATACTATCTCTCAGCAGGCGCTAATGTTGCCGAGTAATCGATACTATCTCTCAGCAGGCGTTAATGTTACCAAATAATCAATACTATCTCTCAGCAGGCGCTAATGTAATTCAGTAATCGATAACGTATCTAAGAAGTCAATGCCGTATCTCAGCCGTCGCTAATGCATCTCAACTCTGGCTTATGTAACACAGTGGTAAGTACTGTTGCTCATATTTATAACAGACCTGCAGTGAGATGGTGTCATCTCTTGATGTCTGAACGTCGAGGTATTTTCTTCCTGCCATGATTCGACCGTCTCATTTTGACTTCACAGGTTTGAATAAATGTATTCTGAAATTCCCATAACTTTGAAAGTGCGAAAAAAAAAAAAAAAACTGTCCTGAAGCATTTTCCTGAAAATGAACCTATGGTTCTGTAGTAGTTCTGATAGGGACATTACATGTTGGAGGCCTGAATACACAGAAGAATAGCTGACCAGTTTTTCCCTCACTTAACAGGTGACATGTCCAGAAGTGCGCATGAAATCATCAGCGCAATATCCTATCATCTTCAATGATGCGCCCGCTCCATTGTGCGAAGAACAGAGAAGCACTTACGTCAGGGTCGAGTGTTACACTAATCAATATCCCTTATCGCTTTCACGAAGAGCTGATTAAGGAATGATCTCTAACACTATCTAACATAATGAAGTCCATCCGTCCATCCATAATGTGCCATGCCGATAAGCGTGGGCGGTCATGCTTTGCCACCTCACTCGATCACAGAGTCGTGGATCAGCTTCGTGTTCCTGCCTCGACCATGCCACGTGGCCAAGCCATCCAGGTATTTACTTCTCGGTTGTCCCCTTGGTCTCTTCCCTTCGATCTTGCCAGTTGTCACTAAGTTCTCCAATTCATTTCTCTTCATAACATGCCCAAAATATTTTGACTGTCTACGTCTAATGACTCTAATCAGTTTACGATCTTCATTTGTTTCTTGAAGGACTTGCTCATTAGTTTATCTGTCTGTCCATGGTGTTCTTTGCATTTTCCTCAGAAACTACATCTCCACAGCCATCAGATGTTTTTCAGCATGACAGCTCATTGTCCACGCTTCACATCCATACAAAAGTACAGGTATAATGAAGTCAGACGAGTATTATACAATATATGTAACACAACGACACCAAAAACGTAGAGATATAGGTTACATGGGTGACGTTGTGATATTCTAGTATGATAATGTTGTCGCATCTAGCGTGAGCCTTGTGGTCAAGTGGTTACACACCCGTCTCACACGCTAGTGATCCCGAGTTCGATCCCGGGTCCCGTCTGAGACATGCACTACTGACAAGCTCAACGGAGAGCGAATCTCTAGTCAAGGGCCTCCATTCCGACGTGGACAATACCCAAAGTTAGTTCGGAATACGATCAGCGTTGCCAGCAGTGGATTGTGCCCAATCTTCAAACAACAACAACAATAACAACAACAACAACAACAACAACAACATTAGCAACAAACAAATCCTTCATGCAGGAACCTGCTGTGGTTGAGTGAACGGCTGGGACCATCCCCTGTTGTAGACCTGAGTACCAGGATGGAGGAGCAGGTAACCAGACTTTCCCATCTGTAGAGGACTATCATCAAACCCTTTATCCGACCGCGCCCATGCCATTGTAAGCTTAACGTTCTACCCATTACACCAACCGAGAAAATCACAATACTTAAGAGTCACATAATTTCCCATGATGATGGTAAGGCGATCGTCACCTACGTCTTGCGTACCCCTGAACGGAAAGATCAGCATTGCTGCCTGAACTGGGTGTATTGCTTGTCTGCCTGGCTGGATCCAGGCATCACCGTTAGATCATTACACAATTCTAAACCCTCGTTCTTCAAGGTTTTTCAGTACAACATCATAACGCAAATTGTCTTCCCATTGTGGCAAGCAATCATTATCCTCGTCATGTGCACTACAAGCTGGCATAGACATTTGAGCATCTCCACATATATCGGTACCTGATGTTGAGGAACATTTATTTAGTTGTGTTTCCACGCGCATCATCGCGGCCATCCAGCATCATTTCTCTCGGTCTGCCTATGCCTCTTCTACCGCCGATCTTGCTTGTCGTTGGGAATATTCCAGTGGCACTCTTCTCGTTACATACCATGGAAACTGTCTCATTCTCATATTTGTATACAATGTTGTACTGTTACCGCCTATCAAGTCATAAGAATATATATGACAAAGTCATGTATGTCGATGGCCCCATGCTATCACCAACTGTTTCCTTTTCAATGTTCAGTTATTGTATTGGATGGTCATAAAATATGGAACTTCTCTACAACAATTTCATACATCCTCACCCCTCTGGGTACTCAGTCGAAGTCTGTTGGCAATGAAATACCCAAATCCTGTGGAGGAAACATTTCAATCCTGGGTCTGATCTCCGCCAGACCTGGCGTTCTGTGCCAAATCATGACCTGGATACATCTAAGCCCGATTGATCACACCCCATTTGTTTCTGAGATTGGAGAGAGGATAGAGAACTCTGTATCACAATTACCGTGGAGATTGTACTCTGATGCCAAGTAGGAAGGAAAGTCTCTATACCAGCCTCACTACGGCAGATGCAAGCCCTTTTCGAAGCTCAAACAACTTGAACACTAATGCGTCGGCCCAAAAAAGTTACAACTGACATTAGTGAATTCACAACTAAAAACCCGACTATATTTAAGTTAAGTTAGTTGCATATTATTTACAGTACGTAGCAGTCAACACCAGAAATGTTTTGCTGTTTGTGATTCCTGTGCAAGTTTACGTTCAGTAGTTTGCCAATGCTTTCTGTACGACCAGCACTCACATCATTGTATAGAAACCAACGTAAGGTGATCTGCTTCCAAATCTCCAGCAGCGTGTTTCAAAAGTTGTATGCGGGGTCATAAATTGCATTCGTAGCTCCATCG
>JACEFZ010020737.1:0-37198 GCA_014155875.1 Cepaea nemoralis | reverse complement strand
TTCTGTTTACCGTGATTGAGTACTGCGGCTGTGTCGGTTGTTGTTTCCCCCCCCCCCTCTCTCTCTCTCTCTCTCTCTCTCTCTCTCTCTCTCTGCATATCTCCTATGCGTTTATGGTGCATAAATAGTTTCTCTTGTTGTTGTCTAAGATTAGCTTCATAAGTGATGTATGATAGAAATAATGTATGAGAAAAGAGCCATAAGAGGGGCAGAATGGAAGACGGACCTGCGTGTCGATTTCTTAACACTTTGAAAATAAAGTTCGTTTGTTCGTTCGTTCTCTTTCCCCATATCTCTCTTCATGTCCATCTATTTCTCTTTCTACCCCCCCCCCCCCTCTACCTCCCTCTCTTTCTGTCTGTCTGTCTGTCTGTCTGTCTGTCTGTCTGTCTGTCTGTCTCTCTCTCTCTCTCTCTCTCTCCCTCTCACTCTCTCTCTCTCTCTCTCTCGCAGGAGCCATGCTATACAAGTATAACTACAACACTATAACACCGACATCTCAGCCCAACACCACGTAACATGTCATTGATTTGAGAAACTTCCATTCTTTGATACATACTACAGTTGTTGTCGCGATAAATACCACAAATGCTTAGTACACCTTTTTTCAGGTTTACTTTGAAATCACCAAGTAAAGGACTCTTTTTCAGGTTTACTTTCAAATCACCAAGTAAAAGACTCTTTTCCACGCTATGAGGTCTACAGTGTATATGGTATTTGTCGCATATTTTTAGACCAATCGGTCATCGATGTGTCATATGGTCAGTATCACGCCAGTCTTCTTTACTTCCCATGATATTACCTGGAACCACTTTAGACTGGATAGACCGGGCAGTCCAGGCTAATTTAAACAATATTACATGTCTCTGTGGGTATTTGAACACATGACTACATGACCGGGAGCCAAGCGTCCTTGTCACAGTGCGAGCGCCGCTCTAAAGTTGATAGTAAGTTAAGGACCGCTTTACATGCATTAAATCGCAATGTGCATATGGTGCTAGACACAGTGGTCAGTGTCACACAGATCGCTTTTACTTCCACGTCATCTCTGGTACCCAATTTAATTTGGGTTTACCCGCGAGCTCAGGTCAGTTTGAAGGAAGAGTTCTGGCAAATAGAGGCATTCCTCGTCCTCCTCGAAGAATTGAATTGAATTGTTGAACATAACCCACTAGGTCAGTGGTTCTCAACCAGTGGGAAATTCTCCACAGGGGGGATTTTAAGGTTTTCGGGGGGTGGGGGTTGGAGGGAGGGGGGGGGGGGGGAATAAGATTATGTCAAGATCGCGTTAATACAAGAGCCGATTACTTGATATTGGTTTTCCTTCCATACTTTACGGTTCTGTATTTCTCGTCTTACTTAAATTCGTTTGATAACGTAGGTAGACCCCCAAATCACGTTTAATGTAGATCTCCAGACTTGTTCTGGTATGTGTTATTAAATTTAGCTTCCATTTTTACGTATACTGTGTAGGAGCGGGGGGGGGGGCAGGATTTTATAGGGAGGAAATACGACAGAGGGGGGGGGGGGGGGGGGGGGGTTCGTTCTAAACATATGGTGAAGGGATGCATGGACCAAAAAAAAAAAAAAGGTTCAGAACTACTGCACTAGGTGCTAAGTGGTTTATACAAATGCAGGACTAGTATCATATACTCAGTATGTATTCATATGTGGCAGAGATCCGCATAGCTTATTTATCATTTCGTCCATGCTTGTCATTACTGATGGCAGATCTTGCTAACGTTATGATGTGCTTAACTTTTCTACATGTCAAAAAAACTCCTGTGCTTAAATGGACTTTTGGTCAGTCAGGTGCCGACTCCACAACGAAGGTCGGCTGCAATGGATCTCCAACACTCTTGCCTTACTGTACATTCTGTCAGACTGCTGTTCGTCCATCTGTTGATGTATCCTTCTCACATGTATCGTTGTCAACTCTTGTTTGTTTGCCTTCAACCTTACCCTCCAGTATATAAGAGGCAGAAATTAAAAAAATAGTAAGAATGTGCGGTATGTGTATTTATATATATTTTCCATCAGTTTGATTACACTTGTTGTAAAGAAATATCATGAGACCAGGAGCGTGCTTTCTAAAGAATTACACAGCACGTGTTTTCCTGTTTCTATGGTGGTTTTTAAGCGTGGTATGTTTTTATCCCCTCTCACTTTTATTTGAATTAATGTATTTGATAAAGTATGTTCATCTCAAAGTTACATAATTTTGCATCCGTAACTCTTTATGCTTGCGTGCTCAGTTTGTGACCCTTGAAAATAAAGTTCGTTCGTTCACTCGCTCGTTGTCGGTCTCTTCCACTCATACATCTTTTATATTTTCATTTTTTTGTCTGCCACTTGATTTAAACATGTACAATACGAAAACATTTGCACTGCTTACTTCATCTTGTTTATATATTACTTGTAGCTTATATAATCGTATTGCATTGCGTTAACATATTTTAAGATATGCAATGTAAAACATATTTATTTTTACATTTATATGTGGTTGCTCATGACAGTTTTCAATATATAAGTGTGAAAGTGTAGGAGTTTGTGTATATTAGCTTGAGTGATTGTGTGGTTTTGTGTATGACTGAACATATATGGGTGAGAGAGAGAGAGAGAGAGAGAGAGAGAGAGAGAGAGAGAGAGAGAGAGAGAGAGAGAGAGAGAGAGAGAGAGAGAGAGAGAGAGAGAGAGAGAGAATATGGCTAAGTGCATGCTTTAGTGTATTTGTGATTGTTAGTAGGTATGCGTGTGTGCATGTATAAGGAAGTGTGTGTCAGGAAATTTTGTGTGTGTGTGTAATTGTGTGGATGTATGACTGTGTGTGTATTTATGTATTTGCGTGTGTGAAAGTGTGCATGGGAAGGAGTGTATGTGTGTGCTTTGCTTTGTGCAGAAATGAGGATATCCAGGCTGGGCGTAAGAGAAAGATATATATATATATTATATATATATATATATATATATATATATATATATATATATATATATATATATATATATATAATATATATATATATATATAAAGAGAGATAGAGAGAGAGAGAGAGAGAGAGAGAGAGAGAGAGAGAGAGAGAGAGAGAGAGAGAGAGAGAGAGAGAGAGAAGGAGAAAGAGGGAGAATAATTATGCATGAGTAAATGTTTGTTAGTGAGTTTGTGATTGTAGGTGAGTATATGTGTATGCGTGGGGGTGTATTTGTGTGTTATTGAGTGGGTGCATAACTGTACAAATTTGTGTAAATTGTGTATGCATGTATGTGTTTAAGCATGTGTGCGTGTCTGTGTGTGTATGTGTGTCTGCATACCCACGCGTCACATGACATGGTAATATGCACTGTTTATGCTCACAACATTCATTTGACAATGGTGTATTTTTTTCTTGGTGAATGTAACATGCATAATAGAGAATATACGAAAGATGAGTGATTGGAAGGCCAGAATGTAACACAGCCCGCGTAGCCAGTGTGTGAATATTTGAAAATAAAGTTCGCTTGTTCGTTCGTTCTCTCTCTCTCTCTCTCTCTCTCTCTCTCTCTCTCTCTCTCTCTCTCTCTCTCTCTCTCTCTCTCACTCACTTTCGTGTCGCTCTGTGTTTATGAATGCATGCTAGTCCGTGTTTGTAACACCCTGTAAACATGTCTTCGTGTGGTATCTATACTATTTATACAATTGATCTGTGTCATTTACCTTGTGCTGTGGAATCGTCTATACTAAATATACATTCAAAGATGACGTAAAAGCTCTCTGTGAACACTGTTTGAACTCTCCATCACGTCCATTTGTGGACATTGCAATAGTAAGGGACGACGTAGTAAGACTAGTCCGATAATTGTCAAATATTATTTTACATCTACTAGTAATAAGTTGGACATTGTCTTTAATATTCAGAAACCAGTGACAATGGTGATATCAACTAAAAAGATGACACCAACATGTGAAATGGAAATAGAAGGGAAAAGTCTTAACCAAGTGGATATTTTAAACACCCAGTGGCAATTATACCATCAGATGGAAGGTGCACAACGGAGATTAAGAGCAGAATATGGCAGGTTAAAGCTGTATTTCAGAAAATTAAAGGCATCTTATGCAATAAGTCACTATCATTGAATGTAAGAAGCAGACTGCTAGAAACTATATAGAACCTGTTTTGCTATATGGCAGTGAATCTTGGAATGTAAATGAACAAAGTAGACAGAACTTGGAGTCATCAGTGATAAGGTTACTGAGACGAATCTTGCGAATTTCATGGACTGCTAAAGAAACTAACAAGGACTGTATAATCGAGGCTAATGAAACAAGAACATTATATTCAACAATAAAATTGAGACAAACAACATTCTTTGGTCATGTGACGAGAAAAGAGACATTGGAGACCATCGTGACGACTGGAAAGATCAAGGTGAAGAGAAGCAACGGCAGACCAAGAAAAATGATTCTGAATGGACTGAGACGGTGGCATGGAGGAATATCATCAGCAGAGTTGATCCAAACCACAAAATACCGAGATCTGTGGACAGTCATGAACGCCTACACCAGACGGTGAGGTACGTGTTGATGACGATGATGTTGATGAGTAATATGGTACACATATTCTATAACTCAAAGTGTAGGTCGTGTATGGTTGAGCAGACGAATCAGAACCATGCATTTCCGAATGTACTTGCGTGTCTACAGTAAATGGCTACACTTGCTGATGCTTTACAGCCAGTCGCTTGTCCTTTGAAGAAGATATTACTTTATTCTGAGTGTAACAGATTCTGTGCGCCCCCCCCCCCCCCCAAAAAAAAAAAAAAAAAAAAAAAAAAAACAAGGAGGGGAGGGGGGAAGTGAAGTTTTGGAATAAAATTAAAATGGATGGCGGGAAATTGGAAGTAGGGTGGTGTCACAGTTATGACTTAAAATTGTAAAATGGATGCAGGAGACACGCCTCGTCGAGGAAGGATCATTAATTAATTCATTCATTTATTCACCTTGGTCTGCAAGGTGTGGAATGCGTCTGGCCCTGCAGCCAGCAGGGTTAGGATCGGCTAGCCTCTCCCAGGAGGGGTGAAGAGCGAAAATTAGTAGCCTGCCGATGACCCGCAGACTACACAAGTCAACCCCCACCTCCACGTGGTGCAGACCGGGCAACCATGACCGCGAGGTCATGGGCTAACGGGGCTATGGCTTGCCATAGGGGATGGACTCCCTGTGGTCAGACTTGTGTCCTTAACCTGCTACTGGCCTAGCAAGCCGGCAGGGGATCTTCATACTGCTCGTAGAAAAACTAAGAAGTATAAACGGACTGACCCAAACGGCTATCGACCCGGCAATGTTAATGGACCACGAGATAGATCAGCGACTCAAAAAATTGGAACAATCAACGTCTGTGGTTTCAATAGTAAAGAAGAGGAGCTTATAGAAAAAATGGAAGAGAGGAAAATTGGACTGATGGGAATAGCAGACACCAGAACAAAGGGGAAAGGATGCAAGGAACTCACCGCAGTTGCACGTTTGTTTACTCTGGAGTAGAACAGCAAGAAAGGGCAAGACACGGTGTGGGAATAGTCATCAAACTACGGCTAGCAAGAGGAATACTCGAAATAAAATATATATCAGAAAGAATCATAACAGTGAGAATAAAAGAACAAACAATTACAACATATGTACAAATATACGCACCATGTAATGCAAACAATAATGAGCAAGAATGCGAGGACTTCTACGAAGACATACATGACGTGCTAAATAAAATAGATAAGCAGGACAACATCATAGTTATGGGAGACTTCAATGCAAGACTAGGAAATAACAGAGTGGGCATAGAAAAACATCTGGGAGAATTTGGAGATCAGCAAAATGAAAGGAATGATAACGGAAGTAGACTATTAGAGCTATGCAGCCAATACGACCTCTATATAACAAACACATTCTATAAACATAAAGATTCACAAGTATACACATGGTATAAATGGAATTATCTAGATACTAAAAGCCAAATTGATTTTATATTAACAAGAAATAACAGAAAGAGAAATATATTAGATGCAAGGGCAGTGCCCAATTTCAGTATAAACACAGATCATAAATCAGTCGTTGCCACAATAAGAACAATCAGAAGAAGAAAACAAAGAGCAAGAAAATACATGCCATGCGAATCAGTAAACTTAAAAAACCTTAAAGACGAGGCAGTAAGGGAAAATTATGAGAAAGAACTAACTGAACTCTTTGAAAAATTACCTACAGAGAGAAAAACAGTGGAAGAAGAATGAGAGATGTTCAAATCAAGCATTTTAAATACTGCAAAAATAACATGTGAAACCACGAAAAAACGCAAAACACGGATAAAGAAAATAACAAGTTGATGGAACGCAGAAGTAAAGAAAGCGGTAAAAGACAAAAAGGAAAAATATAAAAAGTGGTTGAAGAGTAAACAGGAATGTGATCGCATAGAATATAGAATAGCGAGAAGACATGTGAATAGAATAGTAAAGAGGGAAAAACAAAAAGACTGGGAAGATTATGGAGAAACCCTAAATAAAAACTACAATGAGGCAACTAGAAACTTCTACAAAAAGATAGGTGCAATGCGAGCCAGAGGAGAACCCTTTGATCCAACTGACATAATTAACAGCGGAAATGGATAACCAATAAGTGAACAAAAACAAATCCTAATAAGATGGAAGCAGTATTTCGAACAACTTCTCAACATCCCATCAGATGTTACAGGAATTCAAGAGACCTATACAGATGTAACCGAAGAACTAGAACCAGACATACTAAAAGAAGAAATTATAGAAGCCATCAGATTAGCCCCATTGAACAAATCACCAGGACAGGATGAA
Organism: Cepaea nemoralis; assembly: GCA_014155875.1. NCBI lineage: Eukaryota > Metazoa > Mollusca > Gastropoda > Stylommatophora > Helicidae > Cepaea > Cepaea nemoralis. The sequence continues at coordinate 30,370 of JACEFZ010020737.1, read as the reverse complement.
ATACCAAATGAACTAATTAAAGCAGCAAGAGAAGTAGGAACAGCTTGGCTACATAGACTATTCAATCATGTTTGGGTAGAACAACAGACACCACGAGATTGGGGAAATGCCATAATTATCCCAATTTGGAAAAACAAAGGCAGCAAAAGAGACTGCACACAATACAGAGGCATTTCACTGTTGAGTCATACTGGGAAAATATTTTGCAAAATTCTTGAAAAAAGATTACGAACTACTTTAGAACCCCAGCTAAGCGAAACACAACTTGGATTTAGGAAAAACAAAGGATGCACAGATGCAATTTTTGCTCTTAGACAACTTATAGAAAAATCAATCGAATTCAATGAAACACTCTACTTAGCCTTTGTCGACCAAGAAAAGGCATTCGATAGAGTAGATAGAAACAAGTTGTGGCAAATCCTTAAACAATATGGAGTGAGTACACATCTAACAAACCTATGTAGAAGTTTATACAACAACAGTGAATGCATAGTGAGAGCAACTGGAGGACACTCAGAACCCTTCACCATAAGATCTGGAGTACGACAAGGTTGTGTCCTGTCCCCTCTCTTGTTCATAACATATATAGACAACATATGTAAAGAAACCAGCCAAGCAGAGATAGCAAGAATACCACATGACGAGAACACAGAAGAAGAACCATCTGCAAATCTAACCATTAGAGAACTCCTGTTTGCGGACGACCAAGCACTAATAGCAAAATCAGAAGCTGAATTACAAGACCACATGAATAGTCTAAACGAAATGTGTAGGGAACATAACATGAAAATTAGCACAAGCAAAACAGAGGTAATGACTATAACTAAAGAAGAACAAACAACAACAATTCACCTAAACGAACATCCCTTGAAACAAGTGAAGAGTTTCAAGTACCTGGGAAGTATAATATCATCAAATGGCAGATCAGAAGACGAGATCGAAAATAGGTGCAATAAGGCAAATCAACTCATTGGACAAATGGCACCAATACTAAAGAACAAACATGTATCAGTAACTACTAAGAAAGCACTTTACAACACAATCTTCCTACCAACTCTATGCTACCAATGCCAAACCTGGACAATGACAGAAAAATAGAAAAGAAAAATCACAACAACAGAAATGAGGTTCCTGAGAAGAATACTCAACGTATCAAGAAGAGATAAGATCAGAAATGAAGAAATCAGGACTAAAGTGAGGGTTAAAGCAGCACTAGATTTTATTAGAAAGCAGCATGTCAAATGGTTTGGCCATGCAAGTAGGTTACCAGTCAACAGCATACCACAACAAGCAATGATGTACAGACCAGATGGAAACAGAGGAAGAGGCCGACCACGTAAACGTTGGACGGAGGGGATAGCAGAGTCCATGGGAATATCGATATATGAAGCCCATAATCGGGCACTCTCACGAAGTTTATACTTCACCTCGACACCGCAAGGTACAAGAGGAACATGATGAGATGAGATGAGATTTATTCAGTAGCATGTCCTTTGCAGAATCTCGTTCCCATAACAACCTTCCGGAAACCTTCTCAATAATAAGCAATATGTCACGCGTCCGACATACTTATCTGGAGATCATCAGCCACATCCTACACCCATCTTCTCTTTGGCCTTCCTCTTCCTCTCTTCCCAGGCATATACCCCTCCATTATTGTTCTCTCCAAACTTTCATGACGTTTCAAGTGACCGAAACATTTCAATTGTCTTTGTTTTAACGTCTTTATAAGCTAACCTTTTTCAACATTCAGCTCTTGAAGTATGGATGCATTTGTTCTTTTCTTTATCCAAAATATTTTCAGAACCCGTCTGTAACGTTTATATTCACAGGCATTTATGCGTTGTTCAGCATGTTTAATATGTGTCCGGGTCTCACATGCAATGTAGAAGATGCATGCTCTTAACAATCTTTGTTTGTTTTTTTTTTTTTGGTAGTTCTGACTGTCCCACTTCCTAATTTATTCAATTGTTTTAATGTTTGAAGAGCAATAGATATTCGTCTTTTACTTTCTTTCATTATGTCACCATTGTTGGTAATCAATGACCCAAGATATTCGACGTTTTCTACCACCTCCAATTTTTCCTCATTAACATATATTTCTTTCTCCATATTAGCTGTATCTATATGCATTATCTTTGTTTTTGATATGTTAAAATATAAGTTGTGATTTTCACTATTCTTTTGGGTTGAGGTTATTAGTATTTTCTATACCATTCTATGATGTGGACAGAAATACTGTTTCATCAGCATATCCAATCTTAGATATTTCATGACCACCGATATTTAGAGCATCATATTGTTCCTTTATGATATTATCTCTGACATTTCTCATTATATTTTCAGCATACAGGTTAAACAAAAAGGGTGCAAGCACACAGCCCTGACGGACTCCTTGCTCCGCACATACCAAGGCCAGAAATAACGAGATGTCAGTCTGACTTTTCCGCACGCTGGAAAACGACAGATAACGACGTTTTTTGAGTGTATTTGCATAGGGAAGTTGAACGGTTAATTAGTGCGTTTTCTCACAGAGAGACTCCAGGAGGAGATAGTGAGTCCTACGGGCGGCGTTGATTATCTGTAAAAAGCCGGGGATTAATTGCTACTGCTCATTCGTGGTACAGGAACAGGTCACGTCTTAATGAAAGATGCAATATTAATTCAAGAGATATGGGTGACAGTATTTATACAAGGAGATAATTGAAACCCACTACAGGAGAAGTATGAGTCAACTTATCCGTGTGTGTTTTGTTAGCTAGCTTTGAGCAAAACACATGAGCTAATGCTACTACTGATACTACTAATGCTACTGCTACTACTCCTGCTATTGTTACTACTACTGCTGCTACTACTGCTACAACTACTACTACTACTACTGCTGCTGCTGCTACTACTACTACTACTACTACTACTACTACTACTACTACTACTACTACTCCTACTATTACTACTGCTGCTGCTACTACTACTACTACTACTACTACTACTACTACTACTACTACTACTACTACTACTACTACTACTACTACTACTACTACTACTACTACTACTACTTCTACTACTACTACTACTACTACTACTACTACTACTACTACTTCTACTACTACTACTACTACTACTACTACTACTACTACTACTACTACTACTACTACTACTACTTCTACTACTACTACTACTACTACTACTACTACTACTACTACTACTACTACTTCTACTACTACTACTACTACTACTACTACTACTACTACTACTACTACTACTACTACTACTACTATTACTACTATTACTACCACTATTACTACTACATATTTCAACCATGTACGTCGAATACTGGCAACGTACACGTTATAACATAACATATATCAAATACCAACAATAAAGGCTGGCAATGTATAAGTTATAATATGTCATATTTAAACCTGTAACTCCGAAGACAGACAACATACACTCTATAATATAACATATTTCGAATATTAACATCAGAGACTGGCAGCGTACACGTTACAATATAACATATTTCAAATATTAACATCAGAGACTGGCAGCGTACACGTTACAATATAACATATTTCAAATACTTACACCAAAGACTGCCAAAGTACACGTTATAACATAACACATACCTACATGCAAAGCTATGTATAAAACAGGGCGAGGAAAAAAAATGTGTTTATTATCGGAAATTAGATATCATTAACTGGTATCTGAAGTTATCTAAAATAAGCCTAGTGCAAATTTAAATTACGTGTATGCTTTTCAGTTTGTTTCTCGGAGCATTTTGAACACCTGAACCTATGCTGGTTTGTTTAATGTTTAAGATTAGTCACTGGGAAGCAGATCAGAATGGGTTCCCGAGGTATATAAACTGAGACATCAACAGACAGAATAGGACAGACAGACAGTTACCTGTTATGGATGGTTGAATGGATGGATTTGTGGGCAGACAGAAAGACCGACGACCTACTACCGGTCAGCCGGCCACCCCTCCGACCCAACGAGAGGCAGAGAGGCATGCATGCAGACAGGCAGGCAGACAAACAGACAGCCAGACAAACAGGCAGCAAGAAAGATAGATAGACAGACAGTCAGACAGACAGACGGACGGACGGATGGACGGTCTGGAAAGCGGGTCGGCCCTGCTACCGACCGACCGAAAGAAAGACAGAGACAGACAGATTCAATTCATTTAAATTCAACTTTATTTTAGGTGACAGACAGACAGACAGACAGACAGACAGACAGACAGACAGACAGACAGACAGACAGACAGACAGACAGACAGACAGACAGACAGACAGACAGACAGACAGACAGACAGACAGACAGACAGACAGACAGACAGACAGACAGACAGACAGACAGACAGACAGACAGACAGACAGACAGACAGACAGACAGACAGACAGACAGACAGACAGACAGACAGACAGACAGACAGACAGACAGACAGACAGACAGACAGACAGACAGACAGACAGACAGACAGACAGACAGACAGACAGACAGACAGACAGACAGACAGACAGACAGACAGACAGACAGACAGACAGACAGACAGACAGACAGACAGACAGACAGACAGACAGACAGACAGACAGACAGACAGACAGACAGACAGACAGACAGACAGACAGACAGACAGACAGACAGACAGACAGACAGACAGACAGACAGACAGACAGACAGACAGACAGACAGACAGACAGACAGACAGACAGACAGACAGACAGACAGACAGACAGACAGACAGACAGACAGACAGACAGACAGACAGACAGACAGACAGACAGACAGACAGGACAGACAGACAGACAGACAGACAGACAGACAGACAGACAGACAGACAGACAGACAGACAGACAGACAGACAGACAGACAGACAGACAGACAGACAGACAGACAGACAGGACAGACAGACAGACAGACAGACAGACAGACAGACAGACAGACAGACAGACAGACAGACAGACAGACAGACAGACAGACAGACAGACAGACAGACAGACAGACAGACAGACAGACAGACAGACAGACAGACAGACAGACAGACAGACAGACAGACAGACAGACAGACAGACAGACAGACAGACAGACAGACGGACGGACGGACGGACGGACGGACGGACGGACGGACGGACGGACGGACGGAAAGATAGATAGATAGATAGATAGATAGATAGATAGATAGATAGATAGATAGATAGATAGATAGATAGATAGATAGATAGATAGATAGAGAGGGGGAGGGAGGGATGGATGGATGGATGGATGGATAGATAGATACTTAGATAGACAGATAGATGGAAACCAGCAGCCCACTAAGCTTGAGGCCAAACTAATAAACAGGGTTATCGTATAGTATGGTGTACATTCAGCGAATCAAGTCGTAAATTTGATCAACACTAATGAGAAGAACTGTAGCAAAAACACGAATGCTGGGGTACCGTAATCACGTTTAGGATAATGTCATAACCATAGATGTAAGTCACGACTGTGACCTCGCCGCTGAAATGTGACTTGATTTGGAAACGACGATCACATACCCGAAAGACATGACCGCCTGCCTAGCTTTACGAAGGTCATGAAGTGGTTTTAGAACTATCATATGATTCACAAGTGCAGTTATTTCGGAGAGGCTTGGAATTCTTTTCCGAAGCTACGGAGTTCGTGCTGTGTATGGCACTTTCTTCAGGCTGCTCTGTAGAAAGCAGACCGAGCTGCGAGAAGGCTTCAAATTAAAACCTTGAATGTGTGGCATAAATTACAGTTACCATTCCAGTGTCTTGTAATATGTCAATATTGTTGTTAAGGATGACAATAAACACGTGACACCACGGTACAGAAGGAAACGGTGACGTCATAAAGACATATTAAAGATGGTCGCCTCTTGTTTGAAACCCACCAGAGAGGAGCAGCGTTCAGTTATCCGTTGTTTGACCAGTGAAGGGATGAAGCTTATAGAAATTCATTGGTGAATGAAGGTCAACTATAGTGATGCACGCCTGTCAGTCCAGCAACTGTATGAGTGGAGGAGGAAGTTTCAAAAAGTTGTGACTTCTGTAACAGACTGTTCACGACTGGGTCATGGACACCGAGTTGGGACCCAAGATAATTTTTCTACATGGATCCAAGCACGTTATCAGCGCTGGGGGACTTGCAATTTACACAGTGGCGACTACATCGAAAAATGCTACATTTGTTCTTTACCCTTTTCAGAATATATTTATACACAAACATTAAAAAACAGCATTAAAGGTTCTCAATTGAAACCCCCTCGTGTATTATATTGAACCCGATGCAGAGAAGTCGAGCCTCTTGCTTATATCATGATTAACATTCAGTGAAGGGAATCTCGGCGGTTAAATCACTCCGAATGTTGTTGGTTCGATTCCGAGTTACGTAGTTCGGTTAACGTGTGCAGTTTTCTCGCAGACTCCTGGATGTCGTCGCTGGAGCTATGGAGCTCGTGCTTTCGGCAGGACGACCTGTGACTAGAGAAGAGATCGAACCACATGAGATATCATCATGTGCAATGAAGTTGATTCTCTTGCCTTTTGAATGCCCTTGGTTTTAACATCCTTCGTGTGAAAAATACAAAAAGAAAGTCCACACACTTAATAAGAAAAGTGAAGATCAGCAATTCATTAGTCATATAAATCTCAATCAATCAATCATGTGCCATGCCGGAAAGCGTGGGCGGTCATGACTCGCAATTTCACTCGATCACCAGAGTCGTGGATCAGGTCAGTGTTCCTGTCTCGACCATGCAATGTGGCCAAGCCATCCAGGTATTTTCCTCTCGATCTTCCCCTTGGTCTGTTCCCTTCGATCTCGCCAGTTGTCACTAAGTTCTCTAATCCATTTCTTCTCATAACATGGCGACGACGTGACGCGTTTATTCTTCGGGAGACGCTGTTTAGTGTGTTCCTGTGGATTATGTGGTGTTATTTCGTATTCGTTTATTGGAAGTGTTCAAAAGAAGCCACGGAAGTCAGGTGGTGGATGAAATTTTGAGTTCAGCCGACAGATATTTGTTGGTTATGGTCTCAAGTTTCGCGACGGCAGGCAGAGGATCTTTTTCACGAGACAATGGCTGCGGTCACCCAGCTAGTATGGTCACTGCCATAGAGGAAAGCAACGGAAAACTACCTCTTTAAAAGTGCCTAGTTCATTATTATTCGCCTAAAGGCTGATCATCGCAAGATAAGGATAGAGACATTAAAATTAGCAACATGGAATGTTAGGACGTTAAACTAAGACGAAAAATAAGATAACATATAAATATACTAATAAGTAAACTTAAAACAACTCTCACAGTTGGAATTTCCAGCACTTCATTTTCACTGAGGACGGAGGATTTGACGGAGAGAGAGAGAGACACAAGATGTCAACAATAAAACATAACGACTTAAATGATTCAAAACCGAATAATGAATATTTCACCTAAATGCAACCTCCCATTTGGACAGGAAGGATGATATATCGCTATACAAATGTCATCGTCTTATTTGTTTTATATCGTGGTATCTTCCGCAATTTAAAGCCCAGTGCATGAAAATCGAAACTGTAATACTTGTTCATTCGAGTGTGTACTAGGTTTGGTCCAAATCTATATATATATATATATATATATATATATATATATATATATATATATATATATATATATATATATATATATATATATATATATATATATATATATATTTTGGTATCTTCCCCATTCAAATATCAAACGATTACAATGAGGTTCAGTCGACAGATGTTATGTATTAATTGTCTTCAAACAGTTTGCCCTTGATGTCAAACTTGGTAGCTATCTACATCCCACCGGAGAAAATTCGTCGCGTGTGAGAAGAAATGCCTTAAATAGACTTCAGTGAGTTCAAAAAAGACAGAAAATGAAACGACGATATCTGGAATATGATAGATGTAACACGGCGCATGGATTTAATAAACATATATCTTGTAAACCGGCATTGTGGCGATGGGGTTACTGACGCAATTCGTCATCAGCACACATCGTTCGAAATACAGCTGCCGCAGATTTGACAGAATACCGCTCTGCGTTAGTTTTCATACAATGGTATGAGCGTCGTTCGCTCATAAAGCAAAGGCAAACTAAGTTAAAAGTTAGTTGCATATCCTTTACATGGCGTTGCAGTCAACACCAGCATTTTTTACTGATGTGATCTCTTAGCGCCGGTCTCCCTGGCTAAGGAGTTAGCGACTTTCTCCGTAAGCCCGTATATCCACGTGGAGTAACGTAGCTGCACGGGATTCGGTAGCGGATCGCGTCACATTGGTTACTTACGGGGGTAAGTGAGCCATTCGCTCAGAAATCAATGGCAAACTACTGAGCGTAATACTAATATTGCCAAGAAATCATCAACAGCGGTAAAATGCTGGTGGTGACAGCGATGTCCTGTAAATAGGATATGCGAAAAAAAGATCTCTTGGCACGTTTACGTTCAGTAGTTTGCCATTGATTTCAAAACGACTGGCATCCATACTATTTCGTAAAAAACCAACGCAACGAGATCTGCTGCCAAATCGCGCGCATTTGTGTTTCGAACACGGGTATGCGGAATCACGAATTGCATCCGTAACCTTCTCCATACATCGCTAGACATAACTGTATAAAAAAAACTCTGTGATGACCGCCTTCTCCATACATCATTAGACACAACTGTATAAAAAAAATATATGTTGATCGCCTTCTCCATACATCGCTAGACATAACTGTATAAAACACCATATGATGATCGCCTTCTCCATACATAACAACTAAATCCAATGTTTTGATGTTCAAGCCGTTTGGGTCTGGATATCAGCTTGGATCTGTTTATACCCAACTGTGCTTCACCGCGGATTTGAAGTTTCGTTACTGGTCATTCACACGATGCTCATTTTCGAGGTGGAGAGAGAACAGAGTGCTCAGCAACACATTGAAGATGTTTCTGGGGTACCAAGTCGGCAGGAACCTTTATTCATTCTCTTAGATGCAGCTCATTTCAGTACTCAAATGACCTGAACTCCAAACCATTTGACTTAATATTAAAACTCTGTCTTCCAAATGATTCCGAACCAACCTTCCAACTAACCTTCAGCGGGTTTCAATCCCTGCACAGAGAGTTTGCACAGCCACATCTGACAGTGAGCAGCGCCATGTGAGGCAGAATGTGTTATCTTTAGCTGTTAAGACAGAACTAATGCATTTGTTGTGTTTTACATCTGTTTATATTACATTTTTTCTAATGAAACAGTCTGCATACGTTTTCTTGTATGTGTTATTAAGAGCGGCTTCCCGAGTGGCTAGAACGCCGGACTCTCATTCGGGAGACCCGGGTTCGATCCCTCGGTAAGGTGTCGGATTTTTTTCTGTCGGGGGCAAAACGAAAATCCTAACCTGCACAGTTCGCGGCGACTGCACTAGCCAGGCGGCCTTTATTCCTCAGGCTCAAAGACCCATCTGCCATACACCGCAAGGTACTATATTGGCAGTAAATGACAGTTTCAGTAAATGACAGTTATTATTTAAAGATTGTCTATATACATTGTTTTAAGAAAACATTCATCTTCTTATTAGTTGATACCGTGTGACGTTGGTGTCAGAGTCTTAGATTTTGGCTCGTTATCCCTAACACATGTGAGACAAGTACAAGTACAACATGATTGGACTTGAGACACAACGACACGAAGTTCAATGGATTTATTTACCGATCACATGCAATACAATCTAGTTTGGCATGTGATAATCATTACATTACATATATGGTACATCAATACACTTACAGACAACCCACAGCTTACAGTCTATCTCACAAGATGCACAAGCACTCGACTTTCGGGCACAGAACTACACAAGCCTTTCTCTCTCTAGACGTCCTGTCCGGTCCGAGTACCCCAAGCAGTCTGCTGTTTCTCGCAACGCGCTTGCCCTCTGTGGATTCGCTTCACGAGGCCTGCGTGCGTCTTGCGCTGTCCTTGCCTGACCGCTGGCTATTGCGTCAGCCAGCAACCTGTCGGCAGGTGACTAATACTCGCCTGGCGGGCGTAACGATGTCCCTGCATCTCAGCTGGGACTTATTCGCCTGGCGGGCGTAACGATGTTCCTGCATCTCATTCCAGATTCTGACACGCTCCCCCGGGGCTTCTTCATGAAAGATGTCATCTTTCATGTATCCTCTATATACATAGCGGGTTAATATTTTAACTATGTCAGAATCGTTCCTTGTGTTGTTATATACATTGGTATAGAAATACATAATAATACATATAATGGCATAGAAATACATAAGAAATGCAAGTTGTATTTTAAGACATGTGGTGTTCAATTTTTACCACTTGCCAAGTTACATCCTCTCGATGGATGATTACCTAAGTTGCAATATTGACCCAGTCAGATCGGTAGCAACAGCTTTCCAAGCAACTACCTCGCAACCTCGAAAAAAAAGTAATAATATGCTCTTTGTAAACAAAAAACATCTGGTAAGACCGTAATACGACCTATTTATAAGCCGTATTCAACGTTGGAGTTCCGACCTCATTTGGCCATGAGCTCTTCCGTCGGTCTACAACGTCGGTAACTCTATACCATGCCCAGTTGATACCTCCTTGGAGTAGTAACAATCTGGCAACAACATGACTATTTATATACAGCACATATTCAAATACATTTCAATTTATCGCCCTTGGTGTAATAATGTAATAACAATTAAATGAAAGGGACATAATTTCAAACAATATTAAATTTAATAATTTACAATTATTTCTTTATTTCTCAGCGTCATCGCTTGATACTTTTCCATACTAGCGAAAAAATGTCGATAGTATGAATAAGTTAATCAAGATATGATTCTAAGATTACACTAGATGAAACACTATTAATACACAATTCGTGTATTCGAGATTGATGATTCTTAAACATTTTAGAAGCGTCATACCTTTTTAAGGTTTTGTTTGTCGTCTGCTAATTTAGGTATTCCTGAAGTAATAAATTTCAACAGACTACTGTCGGACTCAACAATGAAATGACGTCCCAGAAGGAATCTGGAAAATTTTGTTATACCCTCAACTAGAGCAAGGGCTTCCAACTGCGGTGTCGACCAAGAGCGTTCTCTAGGTTTTAATTTTCTAGAGAAATAATATACAGGATGTAGGATGTTATCATGTTCCTGTAACAGAACTGCTCCAATCGCTACGGAGCTCGCGTCTGTGCGTAATCTGAAAGGAATAAGAAAATTGGGCAATTTGAGAATATGATTCTTTAAACTATTCTCAGAGAAATAAGATAAAACTTTCTAGAATGCAAATTTTAGGCATTGATTGTTTACAATATTTTCAGGTTGATCTTTCGTTAGTAGGTTAGTAAATTTTTCAGTCAGTTCAGCAAAATCAGGTATGAACTGTCTATAATAATTTAGTAATCATAACACACTTCTGACTTGCTTTTTCGTAGTCGGAAGTGAGAGTTTCAGTATTTTGGACACGATGTTATCGTCTGTCGTGACAAAGCCATTAGATATTTTGTACCCCAAGAAGGATATTTCCTGATAGGCTATGTCTACTTTTGTCGGCTTTACCGTCAGTCCGTGCTGTCTGATCCGTTCAAATGTCTGTTGTAATGTCTTTATATGGTCTGTCATTGTCTTTGTGTGAACACAAATGTCGTCCATGTAGCAGATAATGTTTGGTATGTCCGCTAGTAAAAGTCGTGTCATACGTACGAATGTCGCTGGGGCATTGACAAGCCCAAATGGAAGTTTGCACCATTCGTACAGTCCCCAAGGTGTGGCAAATGCTGTCAGATGTCTGCTCTGTTCGTCTACCGTTATTTGCCAGTAACCTTTAGTCATGTCTACCTTCGTAAAGAACCTAGAGTCTGTCAGTTCTGTCAGTAGATCTTCAGAGTTAGACATTGGTTCTAGATCAAGAAGCGTTATTTTGTTTAATTTCCTATAATCGATACAGAGTCTTATCTTATTGTCCTTTTTACGTACCATGACCATTGGAGATGAGAAATGTGATTGGGATCGTCTAATGATGTTGTTTTTCTCTAAACTAATGATTTCATGATGTAAGGTTTCTTTGTAATGCACTGGAATGGTGTAAGGTCTGCATCTTATGGGTGTGTTTGAAGTGAGTGTGATGTGATGCTGTAGTAATTCTGTTTGTACTGGATTGTTGGAGAAGATGGTGTTGTACTGTTGTATGAGATGTTTGCATATGTCTGTTTCTGCTTGAGTTAAGTTTGGGTTTATTTTGATGTCTTTCAAGCAGTTCGTCGTGTCTACTGCAGGTGTTGGAATTTCGTCACTATCTTCGTCATCTTCATGGTCTATTATTACTGTACACGATATTGTATCGTCTTGTTCGGTATCTCTGTTGTAATATGGTCTTAGCATATTGATGTGGAATATTTTGTGTTTGTCTTTTATTTTAATCTCGTAGTCTACAGGTGAAATCTGTCTTAAAACTTTAAAAGGTCCTTGCCAAGACTCAGTCAATAAGTGTCTGTCACTAGGTAAGAGAAGAAGTACGATCTGTCCAGGTGTCAACGTTATTGTCCTGTTACCTTTGTCTGCATATTGTCTATATGTAGCACCAGATACTTTTAGTGCTTCTTTTGCAATTATACAAGATTTGATGATTCTTTCACGCAATGATGTAACGTATATGTATGATGATATGGGTTTAAGTAATGGAGTGGCTTCAGTTAACATTCGATGATAGATAGTCAATGGGCCACGTGGTTTGGCACCATAGATAAGTTCAAAAGGAGAGAACCCAGTACTAGATTGTGGAATTTCGCGATAAGCAAAAAGTATAGCAGGCAAGTACACGTCCCAGTTGTTGGGGTGTTCTTGCGTGACTTTAGCAAGCATATGCTTTAAATCACCGTTAAATTTTTCTATGATTCCACTTGAGTGAGGATGGTAGGGAGAATTGAAACATTGCTTCACCCCTAACATTTTGGTGAAAGCTTGAGTAGATGCGGCAATGAACTTACTTCCCCTATTTGATTGGATAGTGTCTGGAAATCCTATCCGTGAAAATATATGGAAGAAAACTTCCATTATATCATTGGCAGTTATGTTCTTTAGCGGAATTGCTTCAGACCAGCGGCTACATAGATCAATGCTGGCAATAATATATTTATTCCCTCTGGTTGTTACCTGATTAAGAGGGCCCACTATATCGACAGATATTTTCTCAAAAGGTCGACTGGCTAAGTCAGTGATTTGTAACTTTGCCTGTGGGTGTTTACCTTTCTTTACCAGTTTTTGGCAGATGTCACAACTTCTGCAATATTGCTTAATGTCATTGCAGAATTTGGGCCAATAGAACTGTGATAGTAATCTTGATCTGGTCTTAGAGTAAGCCATATGCCCTGCAAGAGGTATATCATGGGCAAGATGTAAGGCTTGCTTACGGTATTCAACTGGCAAAACAATTTGCTCTGTTGTGTTGTCACCTCTGGTGCAGTACCTGGTGAGGATGCAATTTTTCAAAGCAAAATGCCATCTTGCATTTTTGGTTACCTTTGGCTTTTGGCCGATCAGATTAAAATATTTAGATAATGAAGGATCAGTTTTTTGGGCTGTTACAAAAATCTCCTTCATAGTTTTAGGAGGTAGTATCACTGGGCTAATCATTTCTATAGCCTCAGTTTGATTAATTTCATCTTGCACTCTAGCAGTAGATCTAGTTACTGCGTTCACACATTCAATGATATCAGATGGTGGTGAAACAGTTTGATCAATGATGTCATGAGATCTTAGTGCTACATTAGCTACCATACATTCATTTGGTGATACAACATTCTCAATGATGATATTTGATGGTGATGATGTTAAGTTATCAATGCAAACAGATGTCATATCATGAGGCATATCATTCACCTCTGGTAAATTTCCAATGATGATATCACAAACAGGGTTAGTTAATGCTGCGCATTTTACTTTCCCAGTGAGGAAAGGTGTCTGAATATATGCCCATGCTAATGGGTATTTTTCAATATTCCCAGAGAATGTTCTGTATGTTACATGCCTGCCTGTATAGTCTGTAGGCATTATGAAACTTCTTTTAAGTCCAATAAGTGAACTTCCGGTGTCCCGAAGGACCGTAGCGGGCTTGCCATTCACATATCCCTGATGGATGTTTATTCTGCCTTTGGAGTCTATTACCAAATTAGCTTCTTCATTGGCAATAGGAATGGAGTGGCCGCATGTTAAAATGCCATCTTCATAAAAGGTATTACAAACAGTACATTTATTTGCATTAAACATGTCAAAAGGCTGTGCTGAGTTCACAGGGTGTTTCTCTGATTATTCTTCATCTGATGATGAACTATCAAATAAGGCGGCATTTTCTTTATTGGTCATTTGCCTTCCTTTACAAGCATGACGAAAATGTCCGTGCGCCTTACAGAGAAAACATTTACGTGCATTTCTGAAGGCTTTACGCTCCCTATCTTGTCTATTTACGATGTTCTGTAGATATGTAAGATATGCGGGGTTCTTGTCACACATCTCACCTTGATGGTGTGAATAGTTACAATATGTACAATGATTGTATTTTTCAGACGTAGGCTTATATGGTTTTTGCCTCTTATAGGGTTCTGATCGGGATTTTTCATAGTTAGCCGATGCTACAAAGTTTGTATCAATAGCTTCAGTAGCAAAACAATGTTTATTGGCTGTGTAATAAGCCGAACCACGTCTCTCAATCGGATCTACACTCGTACATTCATTCTCTTGCAAAAATTTCGAAAATGCTGATGGAAGGGATGAGATGACTTTATCCCTGATAATTAGATCTTCTAATTTCTGGTAATCTTTACTTATTTTGGCTGCTGAAGTCCATTTTGCAAATATGTCTCGGACTAAGCAGAGGTAGTCAGAGAACGTTTGAGTCGATTTTGGACTCAACTTGCTGAACTGTTCTCTGTAACCCGCCTCATCTAACATGAAATGTGTCATAATCTTTGATTTTAGATAATGGTAATCTTTTCTGAGGTCTTTGGGGATAGTCTCTATGACTTTCAGAGGTTCCCCTGACAAACTCCTCATGTAAATAATATTCCATTCAGACATTGGGACCTGGTAATGGTCCATTAAGGTTTCAAAATTTTGGGTGAAGGCTGCAATGCAGTCACTAGAGGTATAATTTCTTACAATACCTTGATATTTTTTATACTGGTTTTCTTTCTCCAGTCTCTCAGATTCCTTAGACTCTTTGTTTATGGCAGTCTCAGTCTCAAGTTGTTTAATTTTTAGTTGTAACTCAAGTTCTTCTCTTTTACTCTGAGCTGCTATTTCTGCTTTCTTTAATTCTGTTGCTGCCTCTGCTTGCTTGGCAGCTCTTTCAGCTGCTCTTTCGTCGCGTTCCATCGCTTTCTCCCGAAGGTGTTCGGAATACTTAGCTTCACTCCATTTTGTCAACTCATCACCAGTTAACTTCAACTTCAAACCCATCTCTATGAAGTCGTTTAATGAAGACATGATGGTAATAATAAGTGCAAATGAATGGTCAGACACACAATTAGTTATAAGTTGTAAGTATAGTGAAAAATTTACAATTTTGTTCAACTTACAATTTGTGCCTAAATTTGCATCCGAAAGTATAGAGAAAGAAAAATATACTCAAGTGTACTGGATGCGGTGAAGAACGGTTCACATTAGAGCTAGGAACTGTAGGGTCGCTAGTTGACCTCTACGGGCAAGGGTTTCAGATGGCACAGAAAACCTGCTTTGTTTTGGAGGAAATAAATTAGCGTCTATTTGATGTGGTGTGTATGCTTGTCACTAAGTTGTGATTAGGTTTGTATGGCGTTGAGTGTAATTGGAAGGTCGTAATGTCGTCAATCAACAATTTTTTTTTCAAAACACAAGTCACTTTCTTTCCGAAACTTTTTTCTTTCCACAAACAACTTTACCAAGACAATCTAAATATATGTTAACACTCTATAACATTGATGACACATCACTTACATCAAGATGACATTCAGTAAGGACATAGACATCAAGTTTACAAGATGGCGACAAGGTTACAATGGCGACAACTTCACAATGTCGACAAGGTCAAAATGGCGACAAGTTACACAATCACTGATGTTTTACACGTTTACAAGATCAAACAAATGTATGTACTTGACGTTCACATCTAGCCTCCATATTCAAACACTTTAATATAATATTATATGAAGATGAGACTTCCCGTTGACATTTAAATGTACATTAACTCTGGACGAAAGTCACGTTCACAACTATGGTTCAATATTAAATAAATTTCAATCGTTCAATGAGGACGCGCTATTCACGTTCATTTAAAGCCGGACGAATGCCACCACGTTCAATGAGGACGAGCTACACACGTTCACACATGTCAGAGTCTTAGATTTTGGCTCGTTATCCCTAACACATGTGAGACAAGTACAAGTACAACATGATTGGACTTGAGACACAACGACACGAAGTTCAATGGATTTATTTACCGATCACATGCAATACAATATCTAGTTTGGCATGTGATAATCATTACATTACATATATGGTACATCAATACACTTACAGACAACCCACAGCTTACAGTCTATCTCACAAGATGCACAAGCACTCGACTTTCGGGCACAGAACTACACAAGCCTTTCTCTCTCTAGACGTCCTGTCCGGTCCGAGTACCCCAAGCAGTCTGCTGTTTCTCGCAACACGCTTGCCCTCTGTGGATTCGCTTCACGAGGACTGCGTGCGTCTTGCGCTGTCCTTGCCTGACCGCTGGCTATTGCGTCAGCCAGCAACCTGTCGGCAGGTGACTAATACTCGCCTGGCGGGCGTAACGATGTCCCTGCATCTCAGCTGGGACTTATTCGCCTGGCGGGCGTAACGATGTTCCTGCATCTCATTCCAGATTCTGACAGTTGGTGATCATGTCTTTCCACGGCCTTCTGTCTTATTTGCTGACAATCATTTTTGATACTGATGCTCCTCCGTGCCTTGATGTCAAACTGTCCAGCCTCTTTTTTCTTGGTCGTCCATTGCCTCTCTTCCAATCAAATCTTCCCTTTGTGATGAAATACTCCAGTTTTACCCTTCTCATGACATACCCAAAGAATGGCACCTGTCTACTTCTGATGCGAGGAATTAGTTTTCTTTTTGAGTAACTCCTTTCAAGATATCTTCATGCTCTTTCCGCCTCCCGACGGTATTCTAATTATTCTTCTATTAAAAATACATTACATAATAACTGTCTGTCAAAATAAAACTGTCATTTACTACCAGTGTAGTACCCTGTGGTGTATAGCAGGGGGTCTTGAGCCTGAGGAATTAAGGCCGCCTGGCTAGTGCAGTCGCCGCGAACTGTGCAGGTTAGAGTTTTCTTTTTGACCCCGACAGAAAAAAACACTCCACGCCTTACCAAGGATTCGAACTCGGGTCTCCCGAAGGAGAATCCGACATTCTAGCCACTCGGACAGCCGCTCCTATTACATAATAACAATTAGCAAAATAACAATCGATAGTTCCTCTACGGATACACGAGTTAAGATAAATGTCGACATATCGCTGCAGCTATCTATAATTGATCAGTGTATCCAAATACTAAAATATGTTGACGACTGCTAACATACACATTACCGAATAATATAATTATCTCGTGAAAGGTAAAACCCATGTGCCTGAGGCATCTTCATGCTAAGAAATGCATTAACAAAATTAATGTCTTGGTATAAAGAGAGTTGATAAAAAAAAATCACACACATTAATTTGCATCATCTGAAACCAAAAACCATTTTGTGACATTACATTAATTGTCTTTTTAAACATTGTCCTGAAGCGAGTTTTATGCTATCGGTCTGTAATGTGATAACGCTATCATATTTAGAAGGCCTGAGAGCACGGATAAATAAGTGTTTAATCAAACGTTCCCTCACTTTTACAAGTGACGAGACCAGGCCTCGAATCCGCGTCCTACATTTGCCCATGGCATTACCAACACAGTTCGTCAGCGCGCCCACCACGTTATTATTACTTTTTTTTAGTTTACTGGCTTTGAATTCCAGCGTAGTCGACGCCGGACTGATTTTTGTGTGTGGGCTAGCTTTCCCTTTTACCATCTCCCTCGCCATCAAGCGAACCCACTCTGACTTCAGAGGTACTTATAAGTTACGTTCCCAAGTCAACAAGAAGAAGTCAACATTTAACTGTTTACTTACTTCTCCGCTTTGCAGTTTTGGTTACCTATATATTATTTTATAAAGTTACAATTAATAGCATGAAATATTTTTATACCGAATAAGAATAGATAAGACATAAATAGTAACAGCAGCGTGCACGGTCATTATATTTGTGCTATTTGCTCCATTTATTCTTGCCGATAGTTCTAAATCTGGGAAGTTAGCGTCATTTATCGTTCCACCAGATTCCAATTTATTCTCATAGCCGAGAGCAATTACATTACTTAGAAGACAGCAGTCTTAATGGCGCGGACAGACGTTTATGTATTTGCTGCAGCTGTTCTATGAAAACACTGCCGGCATCTGTCACTGCCCCCGTAATTTTGTCCACATCTTCATATGTTTACAACCGTTCCGTTGTCTGGTTTATGGATTACATGTCGAGTGTTGCAGGGCTGTTTATTGTTGCATGTGTGTGATGTACATGTGAGGCTCGGCAGGACTGTCTGTGTGTGTGCTACATGTTTGGTAACGCAGGGCTGTCTAGTTGTTTATGTGTGTGTGTGTTACATGTATTGCAGGGCTGTTTAAAGGTTTATGTGCGGTGTGTGTGTGTGGGCACGTGTGTGTGTGTGTGTGTGTGTGTGTGTGTTACACGTGTGGTATGGTAGAGCTGTCTATTGGTTCATGTGAGCGAGTGTTACATGTGTGATTTGGCAGGGTTGTTTATTGGTTTATGTTTGTGCGAAATAGAAGGGGAAATTCTCAACCAGGTGAATAATTTAAAATACCTGGGGGTACTTATAACATCAGATGTAAGATGTACAACAGAGGTTAAGAGCAAAATAGGGCAGGCAAAAGCCGCATTTCAGTAAATGAAGAGTATCTTATGCAATAAGTCGCTATCAATGAATGTAAGAAAGAGAGTGCTGAAATGCTATATAGAACCAGTTTTGCGGTATGGCAGCGAATCTTGGAATATAAATGAACAAATAAGGAAGAACTTAGTAGCAACAGAGATGTGGTTTTTAAGACGAATGTTGCGAATTCTATGGACTGCCAGAGTAACTAACAACGATTGCATGAAAGAGGCTAATGAAACTAGAATACTATATACAGCAATAAGAAAGAGACAAGCAGCTTTCTTTGGTCATGTAGTGAGAGGAGACGCATTGGAGAACATCGTGATAACTGGAAAGATCGAGGGGAAGAGAGGCAGAGGCAGACCAAGAGAAATGATGCTGGATAGATTGAGACGATGACATGAAGGAATATCATCAGACAGAGATCTGTGGAGAGCCATGAACGCCCATGCCAGCCAGCAGGGCACTTGATGATGACGATGATGTTTGTGTGTGTGCATGTGTTACATAGGTGATATTTCAGGGGTGTCTAGTTGCTTATGTATGTGTGTGCACTTTTTTAAAAAAAATCTGTATTTTTAAAGCAATGCTGTCTATTAGTTATTAGATATTGGTTCGTGTGTGCATGTGTTATATGCGTGGTTTGTCAGTCTGTTTATTGGCGCGTGTGTGTATGTGTATGTGTGTGTGTGCGCGCGCGCGCGTGCGTGCGTGTGTGTTTGTGTCACATATGTGGAGTGGTGGTAGTGCAGTGGCCCGATGATCATGTGTTCGAATTCACATTCAGCTGAACTTTAAAAAAAAATGTATTACCTATAGACCAACCAATCCTAAAATTAGTATCAGTAAATACCACGTGAAGTAGAGGTGTCCGGTGATATAATGACCATGTCACACACCAAGTGGTGATTTGTATATACACATATCAAGGCAGTACAATAAACCAATACACCTCAAGGCTTTAAAAGGAACCCTTACTTATTTTATGGCTTAGGGCACTAGACTATGTTTTAAAAAAAAATTTATTTATAATATATGATGATGGCAATATATCTAGTTGTATGAAGTATTACCATCAATAGACTCGACACATAACAGTATAGTGAGACCTGTGGAGATGCATGAACCGTTTAGCCAGTTACCGGGGCGCATGATAATGATAATGATTATGGTGACATAGTATTTTAGAGCAGTCTATTAATTTATGTATGTATATTGCTTGCTTGTGTTCGCTGGCTGTGAACTCCAGTGTGAAGTCATGTATGTCGGATGAAGACATCCTGTTGTCCAACATCAATGTGATGTCATACAGGACCTGAGGTTTGCGTGAGTATCCGTTGTCCCATGTCTGGCTTATTGGTGTGCAGACTGGTGGTCCCTCGCCATGCAGGCAGAAACTCTCCGGCTTCCGAGGAATGTATGTATATTTATAAGTGTAATATTGCAGAGCTGCCTATTAATATACGAATGTATATTAATATTTATACCATTAAAGAGCTGGCTATTGGTCTCTCTCTCTCTCTCTCTCTCTCTCTCTCTCTCTCTCTCTCTCTCTCTCTCTCCCCTCTTTCTCTCACTCCTCCCTCTCTCAATGTCGTTTCTAGGTCTTAATAATCATAAATCGTATAGTGATGATCTATGCGATTTATAGTGGACATAAGCCTGTCTCCCTGGAGAAGGCGTTGACGACTTTCTCCGTAATCCCGTATATCCACAGGGGAACACAGCTGCGTGAGATTCAGTAGCGGATCATGTTGCGTTGACTACTTTCAGGGGTATGTGAGCCGGTCGCTCAGAAAGCAATGACAAACTACTGAGCGTAATCTTGCCAAAAACAACAACAACAGCTGAAAAATGCTGGCGTTGACTGCAACGTCCTGTAAGGGATATGCCACTTTAATAAAACAAGTGGACATAAATACATACCTGTATTCAAGTAGTTCACAATAATTCTTAGGATTTGTGTTTGGCCGTATGAAAAACGAATAACACGGTCTCTCAAGAAACAAATGAACCATGTAGATTGATAACAGATTCTACCACTCAGCGTGTGACGTAGTGGCCTTCACATATTTTAGACTATAAAATATTAATTGGGGAGTCTCCGTGGTGAAGTAGTCAAGCCGTCTGCCTCGTGCTCCGAAGGTTGTGGGTTCGATTCCGGGCGACGTCTTTCGGTTGACGATTGCATTTTACTCGGAGACTCCTGGGGTCGTTCGCTGGAGCTACGGAGTTCGTGCTTTGTGCGACACTTTCGTCAGGCCGCCCTGCCAAAAGACACAGAGCCAATGGGATAAAACCCGGTGCAATGAAGTCAGTCCTCTCCACTTTTTAGACTGTTTATATTAATTGGGATGGTCAGTTCCATTCCTTCGCAGACATCTTCCATACAAGTCTGAACATTGAATGGCACCGATGTCTATGAGGCTCAATCGACCCCAGAAACATACTTGTCGAAAATATATGTTCGGGACTGAACACGCACCCCAGTCGTAGCAGGCAAAAGCACTAAAATCAAAGCCAGCTCCTACTAATGACATGTCGACCTTTAATGCTGAGATGGCACTTGATTAGTTGCTATTTCCTCCCATTAATGCATTAGCAAACGTAACGTTTAGACAAGACCATTCTGGTGTGCCCTCGGAACCACATTTTCCATTACGCGCTTAAATAAACGAAGAGCTTGGATGGTCAGGAAATTGTGAGGCATCGAGCTGTTTGATAAGTGTCTGCTCAAGTCCATTTCCTTAGTCTGACATGGTAGTCTTCATAATCCAATTAACGGCACGTTCCAGAAACATCCCATGTCACGAGGCGTTCATATTGGACCCCAGCACATTCTTATCTCAGAATGACCCGATGAAGTTGACCAGACTGGGTCCTATTATGGAATGTTTGCTGTTTTCAAAGACATGTCGACTGAGCATGGTCAAAGCATAGGAGCACTTTTGTTGTGTGTTTTCTCGGAAGGACATGCTGGTGGGGGGGGGGGGGGGGGGGAATTGGAATGGGGTTTATCTGTTGTCGCGTTGATACTGAAAAAAAAAAGTTCCTCACAGAAGGAGTTAGAAATAAAAATAAGAAGATAAAGAAGACGGAGGAGGAAGAGAAACACACGCACACAAACACACACGCACGCACGCACGCACGCACGCAAGCACGCACGCACACACACACACACACACACACACACACACACTTGCACAGAAATTCACAGACGCAGTCGAACCTTTCCTCCAAAGTCTTTACCAACCTCATCATCACCATCATGTGCCACGTCGATAAGTGTGGGCCGTCATCTTTCGCCATCTCAAACGATCACCAGAGTCGTGGATCAGCTCTGTGTTCTTGACTCGACCATACCACGTGGCCAAGTCATCCGGGTATTTACTTCTCCGCTTTTCCCTTGTTTTCCCCTAAATCTTGCCAGTTATCACCAAGTTCTCCAATTATTTCTTCTCATAACATGCCCAAAAATGTTTGACTTCTGCGTCTAATCTCTTTAATCATTTTACGGTTTCCATTTGTTTCTTGTAAGACCTGATCATTGGTTTTACTGTCTGTCCATGGTATTCTTTGCATTGTTCTCATAAACCACATTGCCACAGCCGTTAGATGGTTTGTCAACTTGTCTGCTCATTGTCCACGCTTTACATCCATTCTTAGGTAGAGGTTCCATGTAACACATCAACACTCTTGTTCTCATTGCAAATTACATCTTTATATTGGTCAGTATGTTTTCCATCTTGCAAAATGCTTCCTTCACCATGGCGATTTTTGTTCTAATGTCTTCAAGGCATCTCCTGTCAGATGTTATGACTATTCCGAGATAATTGTACCGAATCACTTGTTTACGAATATTCTCATTTACTTGTACATTACTGGGGGTTTTTCCTTCGACCTAGTGACGACCACGATTTGTGTCTTCTTACAATTTCCCTAGCCGTGTGGCTAGAACGCCGGACTCTCCTTCGGGGGACCCAGGTTCGATCCCTCGGTAAGGTGTGGGATTTTTTTCTCTCGGGAGCAAAAAGAAAATCCTAACCTGCACAGTTCGCGGCGACTGCACTAGCCAGGCGGCCTTTATTTCTCAGGCTTAAAGACCCCTCTGCCATACACCGCAAGGTACTATATTGGCAGTAAATGACAGTTTTTACAATTTAATGCTAACCCTATTTGTTCACTGTGTGCAACAACCGCATCAATTAAACGTTGCTCATTATCTGTAATCACTAATGTATCATTCGCATATCTAATGTTATTGATGTTATGTCCCCCAATAGTGATTCCTCTCATATCTTCATCATTTCTGAAAATAATTTCACTGTGCAGGAAACAATATCTGGAGACATCAAACATCCCTTTCGAACATCTCTTTTATCAACCTACAGGAAAAAATAATGGAGACAGATTGTATTTGCAGCAAAGAACCTCAATGGCTCGGAATGCTGAAGAAGAGAGAGAGAGAGAGAGAAGATGACTGGCACCTTGGCAGATGCTAGTTTGTAAAATTTAGATATACCTCTTCATAGAACAATGCTTGGGCTGAATTAAGAAACCACGTGTTGCCCATGCAGCATGATTTGTCTCTAGGTCTTACTAGTTTACTGCAGAGGAAAGGTAACACCAATACGGCAGGAACAAGACAACCTGCAGAGGCTGACGGATCGGCAAAGCAAACTCTCCGCCTATCGGAGCTTCTATCCTAGACCAGTTGCCGATCAAGGTTTAGGGCCTAGTCTGCCGTGCCATGACATTTAATCGTTAGGTTACATTTCCTCGCACTACAGTACCCTCCCAATTGCTCTTCTCCGTGCGAAGCCGTTGGAACAGTGTGGGGTATCGGGTTTGGTGAGCGCTGCCGAACTTTCGGTGCTAACAGAACGCAGACAGTACCATCAACTGTCACGCGGCAGCGTAATCATATCTAATACCTGACTAATAAATGTAGATGAAAGATAAGAATATGTATTTCGACACACGAAAAACAGTCCAATCATCATAAAAAAATAGTAATCATAGTTGCATAATCATCTTATATTGTTCTTCTTCTGCATTCTTCTTCCTCATTTGCGAATAAATTCCCTAATCAAACTCTCTAATTAATTTGACTGTCATGAATTTCTTCCATCATCTTATAATTTTTCTTTCAACTGAATAGAGAAAAACTAAAGTTTTCAGTCGGTCGTGAATTTCTTTGACAATCCCACAGAGTTTTCTCAACTGAGCAGAGGAGAAATAAAAGGTGATACTCTGTCAGGAATGTCTTCCCCGATGCTACATATTTTCCAACTTCCCATAGAAGGCATAGAATTGGGAGCAGCGGTGGCGGGGCTCACCTGCTGGCCTCATGGTCAGTAGTTCGAGCCCGCATCGGGGCGGATTTTTAACATTGACCTGCACTCTAAGACTTGCTCGGCTCAAATTTTATACTAGGAAATGTTCTGGTAAAGAAAGACGGCCGGAGTGACAATGACCACATCAACCACCAATTGTTGATTGATATAAAATCAATTATGGATATATCAGCATATACCGATCACGTCTTATGGCGTCAAGAATGAACTGTTTCAGGCATTGGATTAAAGTTGTTGTTGTTTTTTTTTTTTTTCTTTTCACAATGGAATATCTAAGACATGTAGAAGATCCATTGCAAGCTTCCGTCTAATCTCAGCCAGTGTTGGATGTATTGTGATGAATATTTTTTTTGCGCACGCTCGCTTTGAACTCAAGCGTAGCCTATACACACGATTTATAATAGTGACATACTGAATTTTGCGTGTCGGTTAGCTTTCCTTATTAACAGTGTCCCTAACCATCAGGCGAACTCACTCCGACTTCAGAGGTACTTGTAATTTATGTCCCAAAGGCAAGGAAGACATGTCAATATTTTAGTCCAGCTGTCCGGTGTAGGGGTTAAACCGCTAACCTCAGTATCAGCACACCGGATGTTTGAGAACACGCGTTCTTATTCCATCGGCCATGCGGACCTGCAATTGTGATGAATCACGGACTGGTTAAGACCAATATGCCTCATTGCAGATGAGAAGTAGTGGTAGCGAAGTATTACACAGCCCTATGCTTTCTGCGTTTGGAGAGAGGAAGGAGGATTCTGCAGCAATCACTGTAAATATAGCACTTTACCACTGATTGCGCAGACGTGATTCAACACCAGTATCAGCCTGATAGGTGATTGTCTACACTAGAATCAGTCTGATAGGTGATTGTCTACACTAGTATGATTGTGATAGGTGATTGTCTACACTAGTATCAGTCTGATAGGTGATTGTCTACACTAGTATCAGCCTCATAGGTGATTTTCAACACCAGTATCAGAATGATAGGTGATTGCCTACACTGGTATCACTCTGATAGATGATTGTGTACACTAGTATCACTCTTATATGTGGTTGTCCACACTAGTATCAGAATGATAGGTGATTGTCAACACTTGTATCTCTCTGATAGGTGATTGTCTACACTAGTATCACTCTGATAGGTGATTGTCTACACTAGTATCACTCTGATAGATGATTGTCTACACTAGTATCTCTCTGATAGGTGATTGTCTACACTAGTATCACTCTGATAGGTGATTGTCTACACTAGTATCACTCTGATAGGTGATTGTCTACACTAGTATCACTCTGATAGGTGATTGTCTACACTAGTATTACTCTGATAGGTGATTGTCTACACTAGTATCACTCTGATAGGTGATTGTCTACACTAGTATCACTCTGATAGGTGATTGTCTACACTAGTATCTCTCTGATAGGTGATTGTCTACACTAGTATCTCTCTGATACGTGATTGTCTACACTAATGTCTCTCTGATAGGTGATTGTCTACACTAGTATCACTCTGATAGGTGATTGTCTACACTAGTATCTCTCTGATAGGTGATTGTCTACACAGGTTTCGCTCTTATATGTGGTTGTCTACACTAGTATCACTTTGATAGGTGATTGTCTACACTAGTATCACTCTGATAGGTGATTGTCTACACTAGTATCACTTTGATAGGTGATTGTCTACACTAGTATCACTTTGATAGGTGATTGTCTACACTAGTATCAGTCTGATAGGTGATTGTCTACACTAGTATCAGTCTGATAGGTGATTGTCTACACTAGTATCAGCCTCCTAGTAGATTGTCTACACTAGTATCACTCTGATAGTGATTGTCTACACTAGTATCACTCTGATAGATGGTTGTCTACACTAGTATCACTCTTATATGTGGTTGTCTACACTAGTATCAGAATGATAGGTGATTGTCTACACTTGTATCTCTCTGATAGGTGATTGTCTACACTAGTATCACTCTGATAGGTGATTGCCTACACTAGTATCACTCTGATAGATGATTGTCTACACTAGTATCTCTCTGATAGGTGATTGTCTACACTAGTATCACTCTGATAGGTGATTGTCTACACTAGTATCTCTCTGATAGGTGATTGTCTACACTAGTATCTCTCTGATACGTGATTGTCTACACTAGTGTCTCTCTGATAGGTGATTGTCTACACTAGTATCTCTCTGATAGGTGATTGTCTACACTAGTATCTCTCTGATAGGTGATTGTCTACACTAGTATGTCTCTGATAGGTGATTGTGTACACTTGTATCTCTCTGATAGGTTATTGTCTTTACTAGTATCTCTCTGATAGGTGATTGTCTACACTAGCATCACCCTGATAGGTGATTGTCTACACTAGTATCACTCTGATAGGTTATTGTCTTTACTAGTATCTCTCTGATAGGTGATTGTCTACACTAGTATCACTCTGATAGGTTATTGTCTTTACTAGTATCTCTCTGATAGGTGATTGTCTACACTAGTAACACTCTGATAGGTGATTGTCTACACTATTATCTCTCTGATAGGTGATTGTCTACACTAGTATCTCTCTGATAGATGATTGTCTACAGTTGTATCTCTCTGATAGGTGATTGTCTACACTAGTATCTCTCTGATAGGTGATTGTCTACACTAGTATCTCTCTGATAGGTGATTGTCTACACTAGTATGTCTCTGATAGGTGATTGTCTACACTAGTATCAGTCTGATAGGTGATTGTCTACACTAGTATGTCTCTGATAGGTGATTGTCTACACTAGTATGTCTCTGATAGGTGATTGTCTACACTAGTATGTCTCTGATAGGTGATTGTCTACACTAGTATCAGCCTGATAGATACAAGCTCTTTCCAAGTCATAGACTGAAGACCAATGCATTGAACTTAAGAGTTAACACTAACGGTCGCCTAGAGAACGCCAATGTAATGAACTTAAGAGTTAACACTCACGGTCGCCCAGAGGATTCAAAACCAGCCAACATGTAGATTATCTTCCCTTGCCTTGAGGATGACCATAAAAAGTTAAGGACCCTTCTCCGTGGTTTGTGGAGTACTGGGTAAATGGTGTCAGCCCAATATCTGTTATGGACCAATCAACACTCGATGAATGATGTGGTCAATATCTCGTCTATTGCCTTTACATCTCTGAACAATTCTCATCATCAGCATGTGCCATAACAGTAGGAGTGGGCGGTCATGTTTCGCCATTTTACACGATCACCACAGTCGTGGATCAGCTCTGTGTTCTTGTTCCGACCATGCCGCGTCACCAAACCACCGAGATTAATTACATCCCCTTGTTCTTTCCCCCTCAATCTTGCTAGTTTTCACCAAGTCCTATAATTTATTTCTTCTCATAACGAGCCCAAAGTATTTGACGGTCTATGTCTAATGCCTCTACTAAATTTGCAGTTTCCGTTTATATCTTGTAGGACTTGGTCACTTGTTTTTATGTTGTCCGTGGTATTCTTTGCATTTTCCTCATAAACCACATTTAATCTGCCATTAAATGTTTTTCAGCTTGTCTGCTCATTCTCCACGTTTCATATCTATACAAACGTACAGGTTCTATATAATATTTAGCACTCTTTTTCTCGTTGCAGTTATCACCTCTTTATTAGTAAAATTCCACATCTCGAAGAGAATTCGAATAGATGACCATCACATCGGTGGACAAGAGCGCTAGCTACTACGTAAATTTGGGTTCGGGGGATGAACATGCAATCACATCTCATACAGAGTGTAACACGCTACGTGGAGGGTCCCAAATAGCCCTGTCACAATATTTCAAATTTTTCCCTTTTTATAATATAGCCTGGCGGATAGGTTTTTACCTGCCAACCCTCCTCCGTTTTCCCCGGACTCACTTCACTCTTTCTTTGGGACCTAAGGCCCTATTTCCTGAAAGTTCCTCTGGCGATCCATATATATAACACAGTGATCTTTGGAATAAACTAAAACTTGATTTTTAAATCATAAAGGACAGCACGGAAAAACATAAGGCATTTAACACAGATAGTTCAAACAGACACCACACAGATAAGTTTCAGGCACATAGCCTCAAGTAGCCATAGTCACAGACCCAGCTTCAATACTGTCCGATCTGTCCATTACGTCTAAACCCCTGGGGCCCGGGAATCTCCTTCCTTCCAGGAAATTGGTTGTAACTTCCACAGCTTCTGTAGAATAAAATCCACTGGTTGTTGAGGAATTGTTCATGGACTTTACCTATCTAGGTGTCTATTCATGCCCGGGAAACAAAATGGGTAGGACTGATAATCATGCGTAGACACAATTTTGAAGGGAATGCTCTGGGGCCCTTTGTCAATGAAAGGACCCGAGATGCCCTTTAAACTGAAAATTGTCATTTTTTTTATTCGTTTGCAATATAATCATGGTAGTCCAACAGCATTGAACTGTTCTGGGGCCCTAGTCTTCCCAAGTATGCCCTTGCCTCTCTCCAGAGTTAGCACACCATGTGTGATATGGGCTCAAAAATTGACCTGGCTTCATCGACGTTTTTGGCTTAGCACAAAAGCTGTGTGGAACTGTCCGTTTTGGTTACGTCCACACAGAGGACCCGGGAAACAAACAATTTGAGGAGGGGCGACTCATCTCACACAATCCTAAAGCCCAATGGGGTATCAGTTAATTTTGCCCCTTACCGACCTGTCAGGTACCCTGGTTGGTACGTCCGGGCTTGAGTCGACCTCCAGGGGGGTGAAGTCAGATTGCCCACCCTAGGAACTTTTGTCTACAAGACACACATTCCACCCTTACCCCCTTTTATTATTTTTGGGGCACTTTATTTCCATGCTTTCCTCTCACTTGCAAACCTGCCTTTCTCGAAACCCAAAAGATCTGTGGTGTGGTGCCCCAGCAATCGGTGTGTTTCTCCCCTTTAAAGTGATATTTTACAGTATTGGGTTATAGGGCCCAAAACCGTGTAGTTCCCCTTTCCCGAAAGAAGATGAAAAAAGATACACCCCCCCCGGCCGCCGCTCTGACGAGCTGTCGCCCCCAAAGTACCCGGGATTGCCCCGCACAAGCCATGGGGGTAGATAAGTTCAGGGTTTTCTCAGTGAGAAGAGGAGTCCATTATCCTCCCGACATCATCCCATCGAGAGAAAACGAAAGAAAGTCCTGTTGTAGCACCCGGTCAAGAAGAAAATTCTAGATTTGGGGGACCCCATCCCCGTAGCTATCTAATGTGCCTATATTTTAAAAAAGAGATACCCCAAAATAACGGTAAGCCCGCAGGAATCCAATTCACTCGTCCCTCAGCTGCCAAAAACAAGCCGCGTAGCCAGATCGGCTAACGCACCCCTCCAACATGGGAAGACTGCATTTTGCTATATCCTCTCAGCCCTTAAGACAATAGATTTTTAGGCCAAGCTTTTCCCGGACCCCAAAACCCATATTTACCTTTACATATCTTCGAGTAGGTTGATCTCTGTCGTAAACTTTAACTATTGGACAGGCTGCAACTTTAAAAAGGTAGGTGTTGGCCCGGCCATCAATTGACCAGCCGCTGCACCGTGCACATTTGAGCAAAGGGGCTCTTTCGGGGCTACCCGAAAAGGAAAAACAAATATATACTCGCTCCGTAAGTTGTGGTTGAAGATAACCCAAAGAACCCTCTTTTATGGAGAATTGAGCGAACAAGAGAACTGAGAGCTTCCGAAAGCCGTTTTCCCCCCGTTTACCCCAAAAATAAAAGAATCATAAGGAATGGGGCCCCTGGCGTTTCGTACATAGGCCCCCCTCTTAAGAAAGTCGAAACCCTACGAACTTTTTACTGTCAGTGGTTCTGTTCGAAGACCCCCCCTCACATTTAACCCTAGGGTGCCGTGATAGAAAACCTCCCAATTCTCCCTTCCGGGGATGTATTGACCGTGAACTGAACGGTTTTAGGAGCAATGACCTCTCATTTAACCCCGCGTTCGTTTTCTTAGAAGTTGGAA
>JACEFZ010020736.1:0-37849 GCA_014155875.1 Cepaea nemoralis | reverse complement strand
AAGCGACGTTTCAGTGAAACAACTCTCTGTTTAGTGTTGTGACTGCCCCTCTCCGCTGATGAGGATGATGATAATCGTGGTGATGATCGTGGTGATGGCAGTGATAATTTTGGTGGTGGTGATGATGATGATGATACAGTGTAAGTCGATGTAACATGTTACGACACACATAAGCCATGCCTGTACTGACAGAAGTGACGTTTCCTTACAGATGAGATCGCCAAGAACAAGACGGGAACAGCAGTGTGGCTCGTTAGTCACTGTGGAACACAATCTAAGAGAGACGAATACGTCAAGGAGATGCAGGTTCACAAGTTTTAACCATTCCATTTATGTAGATAGCGTTTGTTCACCACTCTATTGATGCACTCTCAATGTCCTTACTTATTGCCCAGGCCACTCGTTTTGTTGCCAGTGAGATTGGTCCTTTCCCGCAGTCAAATATCCCTTTCAACTTCCTCAGCGTGACTCTCAATGTCACGTGATCTGTATGCCCAAGGAGGGTTGCATGACTTTACCGTTAACAGGTCACCACCAGCTGAGTAGCTGTTGTATATTTTTTATGTTGTGTAATCTGTATACGATTTTTGTTATGTGTCAGTTTGTTGTATCTGTGTCAGTTTTTTTGTATATGTGTCAGTTTGTTGTATCTGTGTCAGTCTGTTGTATCGGTGTCAGTTTGTTGTATCTGTGTCAGTTTGTTGTATCTGTGTCAGTTTGTTGTATCTGTGTCAGTTCTTTGTTATGTGTCAGTGTCAGCAACTTGCTTGCGACAGGTCTTTCAGGACTCCCCTACTTTTGCACCGCAGAAATAATAACTCGTGTCATTTGCAAAAGGAATGCAATTTATTTAGAGCTGGTAATTCACAAGCTCTGCGAGCGGCATACTTCATTGACATTAAACAACATTGTAACGTTACATAGATGTAATGAAGTGGTGAGAATGATACTAGTAATCACTAACTGAATCTAAAGCCTAATATTAACTATTGTCTAGAAACTTATAGCATTCGTAAGGAACACGTCTACTCTCTAGTCGTCTCAGTCCCGTCTGTCCTCACGCTACACATTGCGTGTTCAAACACGGACGCTGTATCCTCCGTGCATTAGCGAGTCTTGCGTGCATAGTGTCCCAGCACGCTGGCCGGTTAACTTTAGTAATCGGGTACTCCACGGTTACTCGTAGGGGCAAGCTTCCCAATGTCTTGGGGAAGCCCTCGCTCAACTGTACTCAACGCTCCCTTGGTTGACACAAGTGTGTCCCCTTGTGAAGCTATTTATAGCGCTGGTGTCTCTCCTGTCTGGTGTCTCCCTACTCGACTTTGTCTTAACTCTATTACTTATATTCTTAACTCTCTAAACACTTATTGGAGATTTTGACAGTCAGTTTATTGTATCTGTGTCAGATTTTTGTTATGTGTCAGTTTATTATATCTGTGTCAGTTTGTTGTATCTGTGTCAGTTTGTTGTATCTGTGTCAGTTTTTTGTATCTGTGTCAGTTTGTTGTATCTGTGTCAGTTTGTTGTATCTGTGTCAGTTTGTTGTTATGTGTCAGTTTGTTGCATCTGTGTGAGTTTGTTGTATCTGTGTAGTTTGTTATATCTGTGTCAGTTTGTTGTATCTGTGTCAGTTTGCTGTATCTGTGTCAGTTTGTTATATCTGTGTCAGTTTGTTGTATCTGTGTCAGTTTGTTATATCTGTGTCAGTTTGTTGTATCAGTGTCAGTTTGTTATGTCTGTGTCAGTTTATTATGTGTCAGTTTGTTATATCTGTGTCAGTTTGTTGTATTTGTGTCAGTTTGTTATATCTGTGTCAGTTTGTTGTATCTGTGTCAGTTTGTTATATCTGTGTCAGTTTGTTGTATCTGTGCCAGTTTGTTATGTGTCAGTTTCTTATATCTGTGTCAGTTTGTTGTATCTGTGTCAGTTTGTTATATCTGTGTCAGTTTGTTGTATCTGTGCCAGATTTTTTATGTGTCAATTTGTTATATCTGTGTCAGTTTGTTATATCTGTGTCAGTTTGTTATATCTGTGTCAGTTTGTTGTATCTGTGTCAGTTTGTTATATCTGTGTCAGTTTGTTGCATCTGTGCCAGTTTGTTATGTGTCAGTTTGTTATATCTGTGTCAGTTTGTTGTATCTGTGTCAGTTTGATATATCTGTGTCAGTTTTTTGTTATGTGTCAGTTTGTTGCATCTGTGTCAGTTTGTTGTATCTGTGTCAGTTTGTTGTATCTGTGTCAGTTTGTTATATCTGTGTCAGTTTGTTGTATCTGTGCCAGTTTGTTATATCTGTGTCAGTTTGTTGTATCTGTTTCAGTTTGTTATATCTGTGTCAGTTTGTTGTATCTGTGTCAGTTTGTTGTATCTGTGTCAGTTTGTTGTATCTGTGTCAGTTTGTAGTATCTGTGCCAGTTTGTCATGTGTCAGTTTGTTATAGCTGTGTCAGTTTGTTATATCTGTGACAGTTTTTGTATATCTGTGTCAGTTTTTTAATCTGTGCCAGTTTGGTATGTGTCAGTTTGTTATATCTGTGTCAGTTTGTTGTATCTGTGTCAGTTTGTTATATGTGTCAGTTTGTTGTATTTGTGCCAGTTTGTTATTTGTCAGTTTGTTATATCTGTGTCAGTTTGTTGTATCTGTGTCAGTTTGTTGTATCTGTGTCAGTTTGTTGTATCTGTGTCAGTTTGTTGTATGTTTCAGTGGGTGGTATCTGTGTCAGTTTGTTGTATGTATCAGTTTGGTGTATGTGTGTCAGTTTGTTGTATGTGTGTCAGTATGTTATATGTGTGAGTTTGTTGTATGTGTGTCAGTTTGTTGTATGTGTGTCAGTTTGGTGTATGTGTGTCAGTTTGTTGTATGTGTGTCAGTTTGGTGTATGTGTGTCAGTTTGTTGTATGTGTGTCAGTTTGTTGTATCTGTGTCAGTTTGTTGTATGTGTGTCAGTTTGTTGTATGTGTGTCAGTTTGTTGTATGTTTGTCAGTTTGTTGTATCTGTGTCAGTTTTTTTGTATGTGTCTGTTTGTGGTAGTTGTGTCAGTTTGTTGTATGTGTGCTGGTGAAGACTCCAGCTTCAATGTTCTCTCTGACACTTGTGATTGGGATCTTGCAAGTCTGACATACCCCACTTCTTGTTCTTGTTGATCTACTAACTGTATTTTGAAGGCTGTGCCGCAGCGGCATCATTCTCGTTGCTCTTGTTAATTCAGGACTTTCTATAACAATTATATATAAATATATACACACACACACACACACACACACACATATATATATATATATATTCGTTTATTCAGTAGCATGTCCTTTGCAGAACCTCGCCAATTTAACAACCTTCAGGAAAACCTCTCGATCATAAGAAAGATGTCCCGTGTCAGATACACCTATTTGGAGATCATCCGCCACATTCTGCACCCATCTTCTCTTTGGCCTTCCTCTTCCTCTCTTCCCAGACATATACCCCTCCATTATTGTTCTCTCCAAACTTTCGTGACGTTTCAAGTGACCAAAATATTTCAATTTTCTTTGTTTTATCGTCTTTAATAGCCAACCTTCTTCAATATTCAGCTCTTGAAGTATGGATGCATTTGTTCTTTTCTTTACCCAAGATATTCTTAGAACTCGTCTATAACATTTATATTCAAAGGCATTTATGCGCTGTTCAGCTTGTTTAGTAAGTGTCCAGGTCTCACAGGCGTATGTTGCAATGGGAAAGATGCATGCTCTTAAAAATCTAATTTTTGTAGTTCTATCTGTCCCACTCCACAATTTATTCAGTTGTTTTAGTCTTTGAAGAGCAATAGATATTCGTCTTTTAATTTCTTTCATTGTGTCACCATTGTTGGTAATCAATGACCCAAGATATTCAAAATTTTCCACCACCTCCAATTTTCCCTCATTAACATATATTTCTTTCTCCATAGTAGTTTTACCTGTATGCATTATCTTTGTTTTTGCTATGTTAAGATATAAGTTGTGATTTTCAGCAGTATTCAATTGGGTTGAGGCTATTAAGTTGTCTATACCATTCTGTGTTGTGGATAGCAATACTGTATCTTCAGCATACCGAATCTCTGGTATGTCATGACCACGGATATTAAGGGCCTCATATTTCTCTCTGTTTATATCATCGCTGATATTTCTCATTATATTTTCAGCGTACAGGTTAAACAAATAGAGGGACAGGACACAGCTCTGACGGTCTCCTTGCTTGATTTCAGACCAATCTTATGTTTCGCTATCTATTCTATCCGCTGCTTGTTGGTCTAGATAAAGAATTTTTATGAGCTGCATTACATGTGATGGAAAGTCCATATTCTTCATGATTTCCCAAAGTTTCTGATGTTGTACACAGTCAAATGCTTTTGAATAATCCACAAAACATGAGAATAGGTTTACATTAAATTCTCTGCACTTCTCTATTATTAAACGCATGTTGAGTATGTGAACTCTTGTTCCTCTTCCTTGTCTAAATCCAGCTTGAACCACGTTAATTTCTTCTTTCATATTTTTACAAAGACTTCCCATTATAATTTTTAGTAGAATTTTTCTTGCATGACTGATCAGGGCAACAGTTCTATAGCTTCTGCATAATTTCAGGTTACCCGTTTTTGGTATTGGAATGAAGACAGTTCTCATCCAAGCTTTTGGCCATATACCATATTTTCATATCATTTTACATAATGCGTGATAGATTTGTATGCTCCCTTCTTATCGCGTTTAAATTAGTTCAGCTGGTATATCATTACATCCAGGTGATTTACCATTCTTCAGGTTATTTATTTCCCATGCAATTTTATCTAATGAGGGTTCAGGTTATATCTTTGCTGTCAATGGTTCATGTATCTCATTCATATTCTCACTTTCACTCATATCATGCATTCCACGGCAGTATTCTTACCATCTTTCTAGAATTTGTTTAGATTCTGTTAAGGTATTTCCCAACTTGTCACAGATAACATTTAAGTGAGGTTGAACATTTCTTGTCAATGACTTCATTTCTTTGAACATTTTGTAATCTCTTCCAGTTTTATGACATTATTCTATTCTGGTACAATAATCTTGTATATCTTGGTGTTTGTCCTTTCTTGTGTTCTTTCTTATTTCTCGAGTTAAAGATTTATACTTCATCCTTTTGTTATCGGATTCACCTCCTTTCTGTTTCAGTTCCCTTCGGTGTTTTATTAATTCTAACGAGTCTGATGTAATCCATGACTTATGTTGCTTTTTCTTGGTCGGAATTAAATCTTTGGCTGCAGTTATCAAGATTACTTTAGCTTGTACTGCCAATTCATCAGGTGTCAATTCCTCCTGGGTAGACTTCAAGACCCCAAAATGATTCTTCACTTCTACGTTGTATGCATTTGGTATTTTTGTGAGATCACAACAAGTGGCCTTGGTCTTCGGGTAAGCTTTTTGAGTTTTACTTTCACATCTGCTTCTAATAACTGATGATCTGTATCACACTCTGCTCTTCGTAAGGTATTTGCCTATGTTATGCTTGATCTCCATCTTCATTGTAGTAAAATATAATATACTAGCTGACCCGGCCCGGCTTCGCCCAGGCCCTGTCGGGGATCTATCTATCTATCAGTCAGTCAGTCAGTCTGTCTGTCTGTCTGTCTGTCTGTCTGTCTGTCTGTCTGTCTGTCTGTCTGTCTGTCTGTCTGTCTGTCTGTCTTTCTGTCTGTTTGCTTGTTTGTCTGTCTGTCTGTCTGTCTGGCTGACCCGGCCCGGCTTCACCCAGTCCCTGGTGGGGAGCATCTCATTTAATTCATATAAGTAGTCATATAAGCTCCCGTTCCCGACTATCTGTCTGTCTGTCTGTCTATCTATCTGACCCGGCGTGGCTTCGCCCAGCTCCTGGCGGGGAGCGTCTCATTAAATTCACACAGTAACTTAAAAGAATGTCCTTCCACACACCATCCATTATTTTTAATGAAAACTGTGTTTAATCACCTACATGACTGTAGATAACTTCTTTAAGCATAAAAAGATGAGTTACAATGGTATGCATTATGCATTATTTTTATGAAAACTTTGAAAATGCCTTAAAGATTATATCATTATTTATTATAACTCATATGCCTGTAAATAACTATAGGCAAAGAGTTTATAAATCTTTGAAAACCATGCAACAATATGACTATAAAGTATATAGAAATGTTATTAAAAGTTATGCCCCTTGAAATAACTTTTCTAGAGTTAAGTCCCCTTGCTATATAGAAATTATAATGAAAAATGAAATATTACATTTTATTAAGTAAGTAGCCGATTTTACACTAAGAAACTATTACAGTCGGTTGCACAGGAATGAAAGGAAGACGTGTAGAAAATTTCATCTCAATCGGATGTACCGTTATCGAACGCATCCAATACATATCCAACCACACACATACAGTCTCTTTTATATATATAGATCTGGTTTTTGGTAGTACTGTTCGGGGACTTCCACGTGAAGAGTCTTCTTGGGTGTTGTTTAAAAAGTGTGTTGGCTATCGTTAACTAATTTTTTGTGCAAAATTAAATTAATGTGTCACCTGCACCAGTTCTGTTTCCCAATCCAAATTCTGCTAAAACATGTCTCTCATGTTCAGCTCTTCCTGTACCAATTTTTGCATTAAAATCTCCCATCATTATGGTTATGTAATTGTGACCAATCTTATGTAATGTATCTTGCAGTGTGCTGTAAAAATCTTCAATTTCGTCTTCCTCTGACGTTGAAGTAGGTGCATATATCTGTGTGAGAGTTGTTTTGTTTGGATGGCCTTTGATTCTGACAGTGAGGAGCCTATCACTAACCGGGTTATACCCAATTAAAGTGTTTGCAGTTATTTTAGCTAAACAAAATGCCACAACGCTCTGCCTTCCGACATCTCTACCAAAATATATGAAAAGACTTCAATTTTCAGTTGTAAAATGTCCCTTGCCTCTCCAGCGATGGTCACTAATTCCTAAAATGTAAATATTTAACCTCTCAATCTCATCACATACAATCTTAAGCTTTCTCTCATACAGACTTCTCACATTCCAAGTTCCTAGTCTCACTCTTCTTCTTAGTCTGACACATGGGATTTCCTTGATAACACCGTCAGGATTAACTCCGTCATCACCATTACTAGTACTTGCCTCTGTGTCACACTCTTCACCAATGTTATCTGATATATATTGATATTTCCTTTACAGCATCTTTCAGCTGTATGTTGATTTCCTGGCAAGATTACGCTCAGTAGTTTGCCATTGCTTTCTAAGTGACCGGCACATACCCCTTAAGTTACCGACGCGATGAGAACCGCTACCAATTCTCGCGCACGTCATGTTACTCAGGAGAGTATACGGGATTACGAAGAAAGACGCTAACCCCTAGGTCAAGGAGAACGGCGATATGTATATATATATACATATGTCTGTGTGTGCGTGTGTTTGCGTGTGTGTATGTGTGCTTTGTGTGCGTGTGTGTGTGCATGTGTGTGTGCGAGTGTGTATATGTGCGCGCGCACAATGTACCAGGCCGATAAACGTTGGCGGTCATGTTTCGCCATCTCATACGATCACCAGAGCAGCGGATAAGCTTTATGTTCGTCGGCCATACCACAGTTGTCAGCAACTTTTCTAGTTTGTCTCGGCCTAAGACACCTCTCGTCAGATGTTATGTATGACTGTTACAAGATATTTGTACCGATGAATTTGTTTAACAATATTCCCATATTGTCCATATATTACATTGTGATATGTCTTTCGTCTTAGAGACGACCATAATCTCTGTCTTATTACAATTTAATTTTAACCCTAGTTGTTCACTGTGTACAATAACCGCATCTACTAAATGCTGTAGATCCTGTTCGTTGCCTGCAATCAATACTGTTCCATCGGTATATCTAATATTATTTATATTACGTTTCCCAATGGCGATTCCTCTCATATCTTCTAAGTTTCTAAAAATATGTTTACTGTATAGGCAGAAAAGATCTGGAAACATTACATATCCCTATCGCACTCTCTCGTAATAGGCCGATGCAGACCTGCTTCATTATCGATCTTCATGACGGCTTGTTCTCTGCAATATATGTTTTTTACAAGTCAAAGATAAAGGCAAAGATGTGCTTATCAACAGTAGGTTACGTCTACCTTCTGATTGTAATCAGAATCATGCAAGCACTGAGACTTGCCTTAGACCTCGGCGTACGGCCTGTCGGTATGTACTTGAGACTTCGAGGGTGGCATCCCCACTGCTACTGTTCTCATCCGTGAGGAGTTATCCAGCACGAGTGGCAGTAATACCCAAGCCATCATCTGCAAGCGGTGTCGTATGAAACACATCAGCTAAGCAGGCTTATCCTTAGCCGCCAGATTATGTCAACATCTCCTGGAAATTACCAGTCATGTTCGTAAACCGGTGTCTTCACACTTTAACAGTGCGGGTCACTGTAGCTAGCTTGCTGTCACGGTCACGGTTATTATATCTTGCACATATCACGAATGATATCGCACGTCTTGCAAGCCGCCTCGCCCCTGGCCGCTACGCTGCACGTTGTCTATTACACTTTCATTTAACGAATTATATTTTAAATCAGTCTCTCACAACCCAGACGTCTGCCATTTCCACCTCGTTGTATACTGTCCCCTTTCGTTACTTAGTGCCCATCCCACTTGTGTCCTTCCATATAGAGATTGACCTACCCCTCCGCCAACACTTAGTTTGCATTCGCTTACACTTTTCCTCACTGTGTCACTTACAAAAGGAGCTAGTGGCACACAGTTTGATTTTTGTGCGCTAGAATATAAAGGTCTTCAACCTCCTCTTTACTAAAAGCTATGTTTAATGTAGTTGTACCAATGTCCAGTCTGTCACTTGTGCCGTGTTCTTGAAATTCTGACCAGTTCAACTTTCCGTCTTTGTTGATTTACTCGTTAAAATTATCCAGTAAGTAAAGGCTGTCCATCGGCGGATGTTGCTGTTCTGGGGTGAAGTCTTAGATCTTAACATAATCTAGACCATGTCATAACGTGGTGAGGTGGTAAGTTCACTACCTCGCTGCCTTTCCTTCCCATGAACATTATGAACATTATTCCGTGCCCATGTTATGAAGCTGGCGTCTACCCCGGAGACGTATTGGCGGGATAGAGAAACCTGCCACAGCTGCGGCATGAACTCTTGAGAGGTAAACCCATAAACCACAAAACTGCAGCTCCTGTTACAATTATACGTTTACAAAATGTGTAAAGCATACAACTATGTGATATAAACATATATTTTACCACATAATCCCCAGAAATACATTGATGTGGACATACTTGGAGTCTGTGGACGTCCATGTTCCGGATCCAACTCAGCTTGTAACAACTGGACAACCAAATATAAATTCTACCTGTCCTTCGAGAACTCTCTATGCACAGACTACGTCACGGAGAAATTCTTTAAGATATTTGACAATAATGTTCCTGTGATCCCTGTTGTGAGAGGCGGCGCTGATTACGACAAACATTTCCCCAGTTTTACCTACATCAACTCTGCTCACTTTAAAACGCCAAAAGATTTGGCTCTTCATTTAAAAGATTTGGCCGCTGATTTAGACAAGTACAGCAAATACCTGGAATACAAGGACCTCTACGTTTATACCAGGAACCATCAGTTATGTACACTTTGCTCGTTTATGCACACGCATAAATTACCCGACACGAAAACGTACAATTTAAAAGCATGGATGAATGACGGACAATGCTACAATCCCAAGGATTTGTGACAAGTTAAAATGATGTATACTACAATTCAACAGATTCTGACACATAAAAAGAGATTCTTTTAGAGATATTCGACACTTAAGTTAACACAAACTCTTTGTATACTAGTTGATTCACAAGAAACCTACAGATATAACTCACTTACATGTGACATGATCACTACTTATCGCTTACATTACTATTTGTCGCATATCATTGCAAATTGTACTGTTTCTCATATCAACAGTGGTTTCATCAATCCTGTAGTTGTCGTACAGCCTAGCCAGCAGTGGTAGTCCTGGACCGTGTTCACGCCACGCCGGGTCCGAACTGAGTATGTTAGCCCAATATTTGCATAGATCAATCGGCACTAGATGGATCCTATCTCCATGGGATGTGTGGTGACTCACGTTAAAAGTTAATTGCATATCCTTAACAGGATAAGTTGTAGTCCACCCTAACATTTATTGCTGTTTGTGATTACTTGTCAAGTTTACGTTAATAAGTTTGTCATTGCTTCCTGAACGACTGGCACTAATACGATTTTATAAAAATTAACACAAGTCGGTGTGCTGCCAAATCGCCCGCAACTGTGTTTCGAACGCGATATGCGGGATTATGAACTGCGCCCTAACTCCTTCGCAACAGAGCCATTAACTCATGTAGATAACACTGGTTTACACACATTTTGGTTGCTTTAAATTGTATAACTGTTCTTTGGTAATTTTGTGTTGCCGATTCCAAAACTGTAATCAGATTTTGTTTATACGCTTTAGTTTTTGAGATAACTAAGAATGACCTTCTGAGTGGCGCAATTGTTATGTACAAGCCTAGAGTTGGGTGCCATCAGTTACATTTTGATTGTAGTCTAAATTCATATTATATGTAATTACTGTGCGATTATTATCTTCATGTAAAACATCCAAAATGTATTTAAGCTATATCACTAGCATTTTGATATCTCTAATAAACACACAAAAACCTGCTTTTCGAGGACTTCCTGGAATGTGATATGCCTGGATAGTCACGCTTAGGGGTCCCACAGTAATTTGCCAACATATGGGCATACTGCTGGGGGTCGTCGTTGGAACTACGGAGTTCGTGCTTTGTGCGACGCTTTCCTCGCTGAGGAATGAAATTGAGCCATATGGGATAGAAACCCGGCGCAATGAAGTCGACTTGACGCGACTTTTTAAGGTTTTAAAATCGAAAAAAAGCAATTCTTGGAAAATTGTATCTGTAAGTAAATAAGCGGTTTCATTTTGTAAGGGACTAGATAGCAATAGTTTTTTTTCCCTCCGGAGCCTTATATAGAAAATAGTGTAATAATATTATTAATTAAATACACACATGCCAGTATCTCAAAAACTAGAGCTGCTACAGACAAATAAATTTGATAATGGATTTAGCAGGCCCCATTTATGCCAAATCAAGCGTAAGATGTTTGGCAGTTAAAGAAAACAATTCTGGTAGGGTTGTGTACCTATACTCTAGCTGTGTACGTACGGGCTACAGGAACTCGTCATGTGGTCTAATACACGCCTTACACATACATATCAATTGTGGAACGTTTTGAGGTCACCAAGACAGCTCATAAATAAACTCACATGCATTGTTTGCGTTCATAGAAGTAGGTGAAAGAAGTCGAGACCAGAAGACGCACTAGATGATGCTATCTCTATGGCTAGTTACGAATTCAGTCCATATTCCATAGTTGTGGGTTCATGTGGACGATAGACTTGGCTAATGAAGACACCTTTTCTTACGGGTGTCTAGTTGGTCATGCGTCGAAGTACACTTGTTCCTACAGCGAGGCGCTGTCGTCATTTGGAGGTGACAGGTTCAAATCCTGGTCAGTAACTATAGCTGTCAATTTTTATGTTGTCTAGTGCGCGTCCTCTAGTTTCTAATTGTTTCCCCCATTTATATGAGCGCCAGACATACGTGTTTATTTATGAACAATATCAGGTCATGTGTGGTAATGGGGACATTTAGAAAACCCTAATAAAGACATCGTTTTGATTGTGGGACCAGGTGGAGAAACAGTGGAACAGACTGAGAACCAGTATGTGAAGAGAATGGTATGGCGGGGAATCAGTAGGGGTTCTGAACGAATCTCAAAACTGAGAGGAAATTTCAAATGTAAACATTAAAAGTGTGATAGAAATTAAAATAAGTATGCCATTATCTTTTAACCTGTCAATATTGTTGTTAAAGATTTCAAGAGTGTTAAGCAATAACATCACAGTTCAGGCGAAGACGATGCGTCACAAAAACAGTTTAAAGATAGTCACCCCACTTTTGATATGCACCAAAGAGGGGCGTTTTTTTTTTTTTTTATAAGTGAAGGGGTGAAGCCTGTATAAATTCATCGGCGAATGAAGGTCCAGTATGGCGATGCATGCCTGTCAGTCCAGCAAGTATATGAGTGGAGTAAGAAGTTTCAAAACGGCGTGACTTTTATGACAGGTTGTTCACGACCGAATCAGGCACATCGAGTAGTGACCCCAGAATCGATTTTTCTACAGGAATTCAAGCACTTTATTGCAGCTGGATGACTTGCATTGGACACAGTGGTGACTACATCGAAAACTGATATATTAATTCTGTACTTTTTCTGAATATTCTCTCTCTCTCTCTCTCTCTCTCTCTCTCTCTCTCTCTCTCTCTCTCTCTCTCTCTCTCTCTCTCTCTCTCTCTCTCTCTCTCACTCTCTCTCTATCTCTCTCTATCTCTCTCTCTCTTTCTCTCTCTCTCACACACACACACACATACGTACACACAACACATTTAAGGTTGTCATTTGAAGCCCCCTGGTAATACAAGCATACTCACGTTCATTAACTGATACATTGACGACGGATAATATATCGTCAAATGTGTCCTCCCATTTAGACTGAAGGATGATATATCGCCATACTAGGGTCATCGTGTTATTTGTTTTGTTTCGTGGTATCTTCTGCAATTTCAATGCTCAGCGAATGTAAATTTTCATTATAATACTGGCTCATTAGATTGTGCACCATGGTTGGTGCAAACCGACTTTATGTTTGGCGCTGGATCAATTAAACTTTCAGATGACATGGATGACTTGGGAGTCATGTACGCCAAAGTATAGTCATCAGTCTGACAGTCAGTCAGCTAGTTTGTCAACACACCACCCTCATTGCAACTAGAATCGTCGGTCCGTAATTGCTCAGATCGCCCCCTCGGTATCTCCGTCAGCCTGTAGCGATTGACGACATCAGTACGATGCTGGTTGGCTATTCTTCTTTAGCTTCACTCATGGGGCTTGTGGACTTGATGTTCTTGCAGTCTGGTCACAGTTGTAGAATCACATACATCCTTTGAGTCATTTACTTGTCTTGCTTTCCTGATGGCTTTCAGGATGCCAACCTGGTAAATTGCTCGTCGGCTCCCTAATTGCTCGATCCTTTCCACTTACACCCGTGTGCCCCGGCATTAAAACGCTCCTTACAACAGCCAAGCCCACAAGCCTATCTGCTGGCTCCTTTCCTCTTACACCCGTGTGCCCCGGCATTAAAACGCTCCTTACAGCAGCCAAGCCCACAAGCCTATCTGCACCCTTCTTTTCTCTTACACCCATGTGCCCCGGCAATAAAACGCTCCCTACAGCAATCAAGCTCACAAGCCTATCTGCTCGATCCTTTCCACTTACACCCGTGTGCCCCGGCATTAAAACGCTCCTTACAACAGCCAAGCCCACAAGCCTATCTGCACCCTTCTTTTCTCTTACACCCATGTGCCCCGGCAATAAAACGCTCCCTACAGCAATCAAGCCCACAAGCCTATCTGCTCGATCCTTTCCACTTACACCCGTGTGCCCCGGCATTAAAACGCTCCTTACAACAGCCAAGCCCACAAGCCTATCTGCACCCTTCTTTTCTCTTACACCCATGTGCCCCGGCAATAAAACTCTCCCTACAGCAATCAAGCCCACACGCCTATCTGCTGGCTCCTTTCCTCTTACACCCGTGTGCCCCGGCATTAAAACGCTCCTTACAACAGCCAAGCCCACAAGCCTATCTGCACCCTTCTTTTCTCTTACACCCATGTGCCCCGGCAATAAAACGCTCCCTACAGCAATCAAGCCCACAAGCCTATCTGCTGGCTCCTTTCCTCTTACACCCGTGTGCCCCGGCATTAAAACGTTCCCTACTGCAGCCACTAACTTCGGTGACAACTTATGTTCAAACACATTGGATCATACATTGAAGTTCGATAACAAAAACAACAGCATCAAAACACAACAATGGGTAGTTCCCAACCAATCACCAGATCCTAAGACAATAGGGTACACCAAGTACCATAATCAGATGCTCACAACTTAAGCGCAGTAGAATATCACACAACAAAGAACTTTGACACAACAATAAGACACAACAAAAACATAAGCTAAACACCAACATCTAAGAATTGTGACACTAACATACGCATGAGTTACGACACTCCCATACACCTAGGAGTGGTCTCTGATA
This sequence comes from Cepaea nemoralis, assembly GCA_014155875.1. Lineage (NCBI taxonomy): Eukaryota > Metazoa > Mollusca > Gastropoda > Stylommatophora > Helicidae > Cepaea > Cepaea nemoralis. The sequence continues at coordinate 23,632 of JACEFZ010020736.1, read as the reverse complement.
CTAGCCAGCGTCACGGCTTTGTGCATCGAAGGCTGCCCACAGATCAGCACCAGCAAGCCAGGACAGGGCAGAACTTCAGCAACTTTCGTTGTCGCCATCTAGCCTGGCCGACGCAGAACAAAGCACCGAAAAGTGAAAAGCTGCTTTGTCTTAGCCTTGTTTCCCGCCGTGTACAGATTTTTCTCCGTTAAAAGGCCAAATTTGTACATGCCCAGATTTGACGCTATACAATTATGATCCGAAATAAAAAAATATCCAGCATGCAATGGAATTCCTCCAGCTTCCTGGAACGCGTCAATTCCAGGAAACAGAAATCTTCAGGAAAGTGATGCTGACTTTTTGATTGGGCGGGAAAGATGTACTATCAAAGGGGTATATGTCTCGTGGCAATATGGTTAATGGGCATGTCTTACCAAACTGGAAAAAAAGGCTGTGGCCAGAAATTGAAGAATAGCACACACCCATAATCTTCATTTGCTTCAAGACAACGCGCCCTCACACAAAGCACGGCATGTGAAACTGACAGCAACGGATATAAACACTGAGATCCTTCCGTACACGCAATGTTCCCAGGATTTAAGTACATCAGGCGTGTTTCTAGTCCCAAATCTGAAACAACGGCTCAAAGGGAATTATTATGCCAGCGATGATGAAGACGCGCTGGCCAGTGATAACTGATTTGCTTTAAAAATAGGTGTCCTATTTCCAAGGCAGTGTCGAGCAGAGATGGTATAAGTTTATGAATTCAAGCGATGATGATGATAATAGTAATAATGAGTGAGCCACTTTCTGACATAGGAAAACAAGCACTATATAGCGTTGACAAGTGTTTGCCTTCATTCATGTTCAATTAAAAAAAAAAAAGTATCTGTTGCATCGTTATGAAATGTTTCCTGCCGTCTTATATTTACTCCCACAGAAGGAATATGTCTTTGATACGTCCAAAGGCAACTGAAATCATGGAAAACGGCGTAATTTCTTTGATGTTTTGATGGAAATGTATTGAATTCACGCTAAAAACTTGTTTTACGGTCACCTCCGTACACTTCCGTTCCACTATGTGACGTGCTTCTCATAAGGAAATTTCTGTGCACCACTTAGATTATTCATGAGTGAACACTGATGTTTCCATGTGAAGGTATAATATATTTCGTAATATGTTTTCATCTCTAACCCGTAAATTATTTAACGCAACTAAACAAATATTTAGATTTGCTGTAAAATCTTCAGAACAAGATTTTTATTGTTGAGTGTGCATAATGATACGGTTATATGCTAAATGTAATAATTTTCCCTCGGTTGATTACTGAGTTATAAATATTTATACGGCGGCAAAAATTTGTGAACACACTATAGAAGACTTCCGTCCCCCAGCATCCGGTTCGCTTCAGTAGGTGAAACTGTCATGAGCAGAATACTCAACCGGACATGCGATATTGAGGACATGCCATACAAGGGTAGCACTTCAAACTGACTCTACGCCTGTACTTTCATTATCATCATCACGTGCCGTGTATATAGTATATGGTGGTCTTGGTATGTGACCTGCTACGACTAAAATTCTTGGTCAGATCTGTTCTTTTCCCGGTTATACCATACAGCCACGCTAGAGCAGTGCTTCGATATTTGCATCTGTCGTCAGTCGTATCCCGTTTTTTCCCGGCATCTCTCCTATCTTTACATGGCTGTTTTGCGTTCTCTCACTTTGAATGCAAGCATACTCCATACAAGTGATACCACTTCTAGTAGAGTGGGTTCTCTCACTTTGAATGCAAGCATACTCCATACAAGTGATACCACTTCTAGTAGAGTGGGTTCTCTCACTTTGAATGCAAGCATACTCCATACAAGTGATACCACTTCTAGTAGAGTGGGTTCTCTCACTTTGAATGCAAGCATACTCCATACAAGTGATACCACTTCTAGTAGAGTGGGTTCTCTCACTTTGAATGCAAGCATACTCCATACAAGTGATACCACTTCTAGTAGAGTGGGTTCTCTCACTTTGAATGCAAGCATACTCCATACAAGTGATACCACTTCTAGTAGAGTGGGTTCTCTCACTTTGAATGCAAGCATACTCCATACAAGTGATACCACTTCTAGTAGAGTGGGTTCTCTCACTTTGAATGCAAGCATACTCCATACAAGTGATACCACTTCTAGTAGAGTGGGTTCTCTCACTTTGAATGCAAGCATACTCCATACAAGTGATACCACTTCTAGTAGAGTGGGTTCTCTCACTTTGAATGCAAGCATACTCCATACAAGTGATACCACTTCTAGTAGAGTGGGTTCTCTCACTTTGAATGCAAGCATACTCCATACAAGTGATACCACTTCTAGTAGAGTGGGTTCTCTCACTTTGAATGCAAGCATACTCCATACAAGTGATACCACTTCTAGTAGAGTGGGTTCTCTCACTTTGAATGCAAGCATACTCCATACAAGTGATACCACTTCTAGTAGAGTGGGTTCTCTCACTTTGAATGCAAGCATACTCCATACAAGTGATACCACTTCTAGTAGAGTCGCTTTGTTAGAATTATACACGCGTTTTCTTGACACGGGAAAAGTTGATGAAAGAAATAAAAAAAGAGACAAGTGAAATACTTCGGCTACGTTGAAAGACATAACACTCTTATAGAAACCATACTGGCGGGTAAGGTTGAAGGCACGCGAGCAAGAGGTAGACAACGATACAAGTGGGAAGATGACATAGAGAGATGGACGAACAGCAACCTGACAGAATGTACAGTCAAGCCGAGAAACAGTGTTGGAGATCCACTGCAGCCAACCTTGATTGTGGAGGCGGCAGCTGATGGATTGACTGATTGATCGACTGATTGATTGATTGACTGTTTGATTGACTGATTGACTGACTGATTGACTGATTTATTGACGGATTGATCTACTGATTGATTGACTGACTGACTGACTAATTTTCTGACTGATTGATTGATTGACTAACAGATTAACTGACTGATTAACCAACTGATTGATTGACTGATTGATTGACTGACTGATTGATTGGCTGACTGACTGATTTATTGACTGATTGATGTACTGTTTGATTGACTGATTGATTGACTGACTTATTGACTGATTGATTGACTGATTGATTGATTGTCTGTTTGATTGGCTGATTGATTGATTGATTGGCGGATTGATTGGTTGATTGACTGATTGATGGATTGATTGACTCGGTAGTTCGCGGTAGCACAGTGGTTTAGAATGATTGTCGCCAGCACTGTGGCCATGGTTTTGAATCCCATTCGAAGCGGCGATTTATTTCCTGTGACCTGGACTGCCCAAGTCCACCCAGCCTAAAACATGTAGCAGGAAATTGTATGAGAAGTCAAGGCGGTAGCGACATACTGACCACCTGACACTCAAGGCGGGAAATACTGACCACCTGACACTCTAGGCGCGAAATACTGACCACCTGACACTCAACGCGCTGATCAAGGCGGTAGCGACATACTGACCACCTGACACTCAAGGCGGGAAATACTGACCACCTGACACTCAAGGCGCGAAATACTGACCACCTGACACTCAAGGCGGGAAATACTGACCACCTGACACTCTAGGCGTGAAATACTGACCACCTGACACTCAACGCGCTGATCAAGGCGGTAGCGACATACTGACCACCTGACACTCAAGGCGCGAAATACTGACCACCTGACACTCAAGGCGCTGATCGTCTATAAATATGGAACCAACATTATATGCACCCATTAAACCACCGGATATGGAAGGAGGAGTTTGGGGTCTTGTTCTTTACTGCACTGATTGTATGTCGGCGTATGTGGACCTGGGGTGTTAGTGACACAATACCCCGACATGGTCGGCGGTTCGAAATCAGCAGCGGGCGATTAGGAAGTAGATCGTTTTGCGTTGATTTCGATAATAAGAGAGTCGGCCGTTCAGAAAGCCATGGGAAATTATTGAACGTAAGGTTTCCTGGTAAAGCACAGCAGGAAGTCGGCGTGGCTGGGAGGTTTATGACATTCGCGCTTACACATCATGTGAGCTGATGGCTGGGTAAGGGGTTCATTCCACACACCGGTCAGCTAGGCTTAGATGCCGTTTTCTCGTTTAGAAAGCAATGGCAAACTACTGAACATATAATTCTCCAGAAAATCGATCCGGGGTTGATTGCAACGCTATGTACAAGGACACGCAAGTAACTTGTAACTGATTGTATACCATCTACAATGTGTCTTCAAAGACACGCAACTAACTTGTAACTGACTGTATACCATCTACAATGTGTCTTCAAGGACACACAACTAACTTGTAACTGACTGTATACCATCTACAATGTGTCTTAAAGGTCACGCAACTAACTTGTAACTGACTGTATACCATCTACAATGTGTCTTAAAGGACACACAACTAACTTGTAACTGATTGTATACCATCTACAATGTGTCTTCACGGACACACAACTAACTTGTAACTGATTGTATACCATCGACAATGCGTCTTCAAGGACACACAACTAACTTGTAACTGACTGTATACCATCTACAATGTGTCTTCAAGGACACACAACTAACTTGTAACTGACTGTATACCATCTACAATGTGTCTACACGGTGTTGACCTTGCGAGGCCCTGGAGCCCATAGGGTTAGGATCAGCAAGCCTCTCTCAGGTCGGGTGAACAGTGAAAATTATTAGCCTGGCGATGACCCGCAGACTACCCAAATCATCCCAACCTCCCCGTGGTGTAGACCGGGAAACCATGACCACGAGGTCATGGGCCAACGGACTCTGGCTTGCCGGGGGGGGGGGGGTGGGGCGGAGGGGAAAGGGGGAAGGGGACTGACCTCCCTTAGTCTGGTTTTTCTGACCTAAACCTGCCACCGGCCTAGGAAGCCTGCAGGAGATTTTTCATACTTCGCAAAGTAAAAGAACGAAACATAATCGGACTGAATATGTCAAGAAACTAGGGCTAGATTTCATGAGGAAACAGCAAGTTAAATGGTTCGGCCATATAACTAGGCTACCAAGTAACAGTATACCACAACACGCAATGATGTACAGACCATCTGGAACCAGAAGAAGAGTCCGACCATGTAAATGTTGGCAAGTGGGAATAACAGAGTCCATGGGAATCTCGATATATGAAGCCCATAAACTTGTATTCTCCCGCTGTTTACTTCATCTCGACACCGCAAGGCACAAGAGGAACAAGATGAAGTGAGTTACGATATTAAAAAGTGGATTAGATATTGTTGTTGATCTACTATAAAAATCTCTTATGTGTAGACAGCAGGGACACACAGACACACTAGATTCTGCTTTCAGAATTTCAAAGTCCATTACCTTGTTCTGCTTCCCCATAAAAGATTTTGAAACTTGAAACTATTGTCAAGATAGTTAAGTGTTTTCAAGAAGCTAGCTGCACCCATGGTCTTCAATGTGATGGGATAATTAAGACAACAACACGGAATCGTGGTTTTAATCTGTCACTTTCGGGTTAAAGCGGTCTGGCTTAGAGGTTCGACGTCCGTGTCCCACTAGAGCAGACATTATGCTAACCCTGGTGTGGGTGGTTATGGATTTGCACACCAACAAGGATATAAAAACGGGTTTTCTAAAACATGCACTAGTGAAATTAACGACGTAGCGCGGAATCGAACCCACCACCCCCCTCTGAGGTGTCTCCACCCTAAAGAGGTAGAGGGGCTTGCGTGTTCCATTGACCCCAATAACTATGCCAACGGTAACACAGCTACTGGTACGGTCTCTCATGTCGGACAGGTCAAGGGATAGGAACCAGACGAAGAGAGGCACACCTGCTGCTTTGCAGGTAGATTGGGGACAGTTAAAGGCTAGGGAAAGCACCCCGAATAAATTCTTGTCTAAATCGGATGTACAGGGCCACAGGCTTAACAAAGCAGTGCAACGTAACTTAATCAATCCTTTATGCCATTAAAATTACTCAGTATGGTGCTAATCCCGTAAAGTCCCATCAGTCGGTGATAGTGCCGGGCCCCCCTGCCTCGAGGGGGTCCACCCATGACTACTGGTGGTCACCTTCCCCTGTGCTGTGGAGTCAAAGCACAGAGGAGTAGGGTAAGAGCTATTGACCAAACACCCCGGACGCTCAACATACTACAGTGGAATGCCAAAGGAGTTTCTAACAAGAAAGTCTCCCTAAAAAATCGTCTTCATAAAGATAGAATAGACGTGGCACGCATTCAAGAGACACACCTCAACGCCTATCGCAGATTCTCAGTCAAAAGATATCAGGCCACTCGTTTCGACCGCGAAGGACACATAGGAGGAGTTCAATTTTTTAAAAATGATGCATATCCCTTGCAGGACGTTGCAGTCAACACCAGAATTTTTCAGCTGCTGTTGATGTACTAGGCAAGTTTTTACGTTCAGTAGTTTGCCATTGATTTCTGAACGACCGGCTCCCATGCCAACACGTTATAACAACGCGACACGGTCTGCTGCACAAATCGGTCGCTGCTGCGTTTCGAACGCCTGGTAAGCGGCTCACGAACCGCGTTCGCAAGCCTTTGGCCACGTAGACCGACGGAGTTCTAATACTTATACGAAATACAATAACTTGCAGCGAAGTATCTGTGATCTCTGACAACCAAACGGAAATTATAGGTGTTGATATAATGATAAAGGACGTGAAAATAAAAATTTACAATCTGTATAGCCCAGCAGATAGGACCTTACACTTTCAAACATGAAAATAACTAACACAAAGTGCATTATATTCGGAGACTTTAATAGCCGATCAGAAAGATTGGGATACCTAGATACTGACGACAGAGGAGATGACATGGAGGACTGGGAAATAGACTCTTATCTTCGCCTACTCAGCAAAGCGTACGACACACCGAGCTTCTACTATAGAAGATGGTTTACCACTTCTACCCCAGACTTAGCTTTCTGCACAGGAAACATCCTTCACAAAATCTATCGCCATGTGCTTGACCAATTAGCAGGCAGTGATCACAGATCAATCAAGCTTGTAATGAATATGGAGTATGTTCCACATGAGCAAAAGCCTTTGCCTCGCTGGAATTACAAACGAGCTGACTGGGATAGATTTGCCGTACTAACAGACAAATACTGTGAAAACATTAAAAAAAAAAAACACGACATGTCAGCATGAAACAGATGGTGGAAAGTAAACAAAGCAATAATACAGGCGGCCACTGAGTCCATTCCAAGAGGAACGAGGAAAAAATTACAAACCATAATGGACTGAAGAACTACACATTTTGGAGGACAAAGTTGAAGATGCCAGGAAGACAGCAGAGAGAGAGAGAGAGAGAGAGAGAGAGAGAGAGAGAGAGAGAGAGAGAGAGAGAGAGAGAGAGAGAGAGAGAGAGAGAGAGAGAGAGAGAGAGAGAGAGAGAGAGAAAACAAGCAACTGAAGAAAACATCTCTCTCAAAGTTATCTCAGCAATATATAAAAGAACAGTAAATCAAATAACACGAGATTGTTGGACGGAAAAACAACAACAACAACAGAAAGCCTGAACTTTGATAGGGATGGAAACAAACTATGGAAACTAGTGAAAGTCATGAACAATGAAGGACCCAGAAACAAACAAATAACAATTAAACAAGGAAATGCTTTGCTTACAGGAAAAAAAGGCCGCAAATGCACTAAAGGAACACTATGTTAGTGCATTACATTGATATTACAACCGAACAGAAGGCAGCAATCAAAGATAAACAGACACATTATAGCGATACAGAGACAGCAGTAGAATATATTATGGCAAATTTAAAAATGGAATAAATGGAGTAGGCATTGAATATCCTAAAAAAGAGTAAATCACCAGGAAATGACGGACTCACACATGAAATGCTAATAGGACTAGGTACTAAAGCAAAAAAAAAAAAAAAAAAAAAAAAAAACATCTACTAGCAGTCCCAAATTACAGCTGGAAGAGGGGAATAGTTCCATAAGCATGGAAGGAAGTTATACTAATACCAGTCCCAAAGAAAGGATAAGACCTGGAAGAACTAAATGGCTATCGACCTATCAGTCTAATTAGCTGTGTTGGAAAATTAAAACCAACTGTAATGCTGTGTTCAGAGACGGTGGAAAGAACGCAGGCAATGAATTACCTGGGGATACGGTTTGATCGAAGCCTTGCTTATAATGTGCACATAGACCAGGTGATAACAAAGCCAAGCGGGGTTTGGCAGCGATGCGAGTGATGGCGGCAGCAAACTGTGAGCAGCGCCATCTATGTCTTCTGTACGAGGGGCTGGTCATGTCTGTTTTGGAGTATGCAATGGCAATCCTGACTGTCAGCCATAAGCAGATAGAAAGGATGGAAAGGATACAGAATGAAGCTATGCGCATTATTCTTGGATGTACAAGAGATACAGCATGCAGGGCGATGCGCTACCTTCTTGATTTTCCAACCATTGAAGAGAGAATGCAAGTTTGCAGGGCACGCGCCTACCTCAGAATTAACGCAAACACACAGCATCCACTGCATAGTGAAATTAGGAAGGTGAAGGGCAGCAGATTAAAAAGAGGACGGTCGTGGATGGGTCAAGCCGAAGACATTCTTCAACAGGTGTGTTCACTGGAGGACTTAGAACCTGGCGAGGAGTGGGTGCAAGTGCCAACAGACTTCTGCACATCCTTTTCAGTTTGCATCCAACTAGATAGAAAATGCAGACAAGGAAATCCGGCTGCTGTGGAGGCTGAAGTACAAGCGTTGATTTTCGAGAATTCGCTAGACAGTGACGCGGTCATCTACACAGATGGGTCGGTCGTCCGACATGTGAGAAGCTCATGGGCCTTTACAGCTCGGGCCGGAGGGAGAATTGTGAAGGAGGACTCTGGTGCTTTCACTGAAACCACAAGTAGCCTGACCATGGAAGTCATGGCAGTAAGTAAAGCAATAACATGGCTCGAGACACAGACATTCACTAGGGCTTGTTTCCTTAGCGACTCGATGAACATGATCAAGAGGATAGAGGAGGGGTCGATCCGAAGAGAATGGTTGCTGCCTCTGGAGCGGTCTCGGCTGGCAAAGATTAGTTTCATCTTCGTGCCAGGGCATGCGGGAGTACAAGGAAATGAGCGGGCTGACAAGCTCGCAGGTGAGGCTACTGTGGAGGGCGGACGCGCCATGGACCAGGCTGACATTCTGAATGCTCTACGAGAAGTGAGACTTTTGCAAGAACCAAGTGATGACTGTGAATCTACAACAATGGCCAGACTGCGAGAGCAGCAAATTAAAAGAGGGGTGGCCAAACAAGAACACTACGCAGGAAGCCAAAGAAGATTGATAAACCAACACAGAACTGGCGTCGTTAGCCGCTACACGCTGCGGGATTTGCTGAGGAGGGGATCCGAGCACTTATGGACTGAATGGTCCGATGTGCAACGAGGATGATCTGTCGACTAACTAACTAACTAACTAATGGAATGCATTATCAATGGCTAACTTGGTACCTGGAATAAAACCAACTCTTAACACCACACCAAGCAAGATTCAGAAAGTACAGATCCACTGAAGATCAAATAACCAATATAGCTCAGGGAATAGAGGGCGGCTTCCAAGAGAAAAAGCACACACTAGCGGTCTGGATAGATTTAAAAACAGCATTGGACAAAGTATGGAATTAAGGACTACAAGTTTGTTGGAAAATGTACAAATGGATCAGCCACTACCATGAGAACAGAACTGCCAGGATACAAGTACAACGACAAACCATCAAAATGATACTGTTGGAGCAAGGGGGAGTGCTTTTACCAACATTATTTTTAGCAAAGATAATTGACATCACAGAAGATTTTCCAGCCAGAGTACACACATCCTCCATTGCAGATGACCTAGCCATATGGACATCTGCAGAATATATTAGTACAGCTAACAGTAGAATGCAGAAAGCCTTATTAGCGCTAGAGGACTGGTCAAAATCATGGCTCATGAAGATAAGTGAGGAGAAAACAACATGCACAGTATTCTCCCTCTCAAATAAAACTCAACACTCTAAGCTGGTATTGAATGGAAAAATATTGCGCCATGAAAAAAATCCAAACTATCTAGGAGTCACCTTTGATCGTCGCCCGACATGGAAGACACAGGTTGAGAAAATTCGAACAAGATCAAGACAAAGAATGGCAATCATGAAAAAGCTTGCTGGTACAACGTGGGGAGCAGATGAGAAAGTTCTCAAGAAGTCATATACTGGACGATTGAGGCCAGTACTGGAATATGGCATCGGAGCTTGGGCAACAGCAGCTAAGTCAAACTTTAACAAAATAAGTAGAGTTCAAAATCAAGGAATGCGAATCATAACTGGAAGCCTGAAGACAACGCCTATTAATGAACTAGAAAATATCACTTGTTTACAACCAATGCAGGATAGAATAGTTAGCAGAGCCCAGCAACAAGCAGAAAAATTTAGAAGATTGACAGACCACCCTATGTATAACAGGTTTAATGGTTTTGGAAAGGGAAGACTGAAGCGTAGCAACTTTGTAGAAACTGCAAAACGAAAGATTAGGGCAGATCCCATACGTAACATATCAACAGTCAAGCCCATTTACAATGCACACAAGTTCCCAGCTTGGAGACAGTAGCAACTGCCTGATATGAGAGATAAAATTCCTGGTGTTGAGAAAAGACTACTCAGGATGAAACAGAAAGGAGAAAAATAGCCCTAAACGACATAAAGAAACATTACCCAAGTAACAAATAGACTCATGCATATACAGATGGATCAGCCAAAAATTCAATAGAAAATGGAGGAGGAGGAATTCTCCTAAATTTAAATAAAATTGAGTGAAAACAACACAGTCAGTAACAACTAGAAAATTCTTAAGCAACTTCAAAGCAGAGCTAGAGTCTTTGAAAACTTCAGCAGAAATGTTCTTGATGGAGGAAAATAAAGAGAAGCAAATAGCTATCTTCACAGATGCAAAGTCAGCTGTCTCAATACTGAAGAGCAAAAACAACACAGAACTAGCTGACCTAAGAGCAGCACTCCATGGACTAAGTCAGAAGTATAAAAAACAAAGATTTAAAAAAGTTGTAATAAAATGGATCCCATCACATTGCAGTAAACCTGGAAATGATGAGGCTGACAGACTGGCAAAAGAGGGCGGACGATTACCCCAGCCTGACATTGACATAACCTATTATGAGGGAAAATCATGTATAGAACCATGTTGGAATCAGAGCATCCAGGCCACCAGAAAGATGATGCATATTACAAACTCAACCGAAGTGAACAAGTATCAGTTTTCAGACTCCGCACAGGACATAACAGGCTGAAATACCACTTGTTCAATAAACTAAAGATAGAAAATACTGATGAATGTAACTGCGGAACTGATAAAATGACAGCTAGACATTTGCTGCAGGAATGCCCAATATATGCAGAACAGAGAAAGATATTTTGGCCCACACCTGCTTCATTTGAGGACACGCTCTATGGAGATGTCAACAAGCTAAAGTTGACTGCAGCTTACTTTAACTACATTCAGGTTGACATTTAAAGGTGCATGAAGAAGTATTTAGACTGCCACACTTCATACCACAAGCATGTCGGTTACAAAAGCCTCCCAGAGGCATGAAATGGAATATTGCTTGGATAGCAAATTCATTACGTAGAAAGTCCGAATCAAAAGCTCACTGTGTGGAAGTCATCTGCAGACTGCATTTTTTTTTTGTTTCCGGAGGAACAGCCTATGGTGAACGGAAGGCCCAATATACGGAAGTGAGGCTAAGCAGCCATATGCTGGACGTGACGATTCCTTGGATGAGCCCAGTACCAGAGCGCTATGTGCCGGCTCTGCAATTCTGAAAGCCTCCTTGGATGGCGGGGAATGCCCGTGGTCTGTCCCCGCCTTCTCTTGAGGGCTTACCGTTATGTCTCTGGCTGATCTGAATGGACCAGCTGGGAAGAGGATGACACCACAACAGTGAGACTTGACCGTCCTACGAAACACCTGGGAAAGTTAACCCGGTCAACAATTGCACGCGGAATTCGGATGTGTCGACCTAACGGTGCAAATATTGAAGCTCTTCTGTAAAACAGGCAAAAACAAGAAATAAATGGGGAGAACCGTTGAGGCCACTAAGACGATTACACAAATAGACATATATATAGTATTATTTGGCGCTCACAGAAGAAGAGGAAGAAGGAAATAGAGATTAGAAGACGCACTAGACAACATAAAGTTTGAAAGCTATAATAGTTACCAACCGGGATCGAATCTGTGGCCTCCAAATGACGACGGCGCCTCGCTGCAGGAGCAAGTGTACTTCGACGCACGACCAACTTTTTGGTGTCTTTTGGAGTGTCTAGTTGGTCGTACGTCGAAGTACACAAAAAGTACACAAAAATGCAACCGAAAAGAAAAAAAAAACCGATTGAACGTGAATGAAGGCAAACATTTGTGAACACACTATAGTGTTTTATTGTATCAGAAAGTGGCCCGCTCATCATTATCATTGTCATCATCATCACTTGAATTCATAAACTGATTCCATCTTTGCTCGACACTGCCTTTTTAAAGCAAACCAGTTATCACTTGCCAGCGTGCCTTCATCACCGCTGTCATAATAATCTCCTTTGAGCCTCTGTTTCATGTTTGAGACTAGAAACAAGCCTGATGAAGTCAAATCCGGAGAACAGGGCGTGTGTGGAAGTATCTCAGTATTTAAATCCTTTGATGTCAGTTGCGCATTCAGTACTTTGTGTGAAGGCGCGTTGTCTTGAAGCAAAGGACGATTATTAGTGCTTGCTTTTCCTCAATTTCTGGCCACATTCTTTTTGTTTTTAGTCTGGTAAATTATTCATAGTATTGCCCATTAACTATGTTGCCGCGAGAAATATACCCTTTCAATAGAACACCTTTCCCGCCCCCACCCAACCAAAAAGTCAGCATCACTTTCCTGAAGATTTCTGTGTTCTGGATTTGACGCGTTTCGGGCAGCTGGAGGAAGTCCACTGCATGCTGGACATTTTTTGTTTCGGATCACAAAAGTGCAACCTATTGTCTACTATCACAGTGTTTTCAAAATATTTTGTGGCGGCTACGATCTGACCAACACTCGACAGCAGACAGCAATTTGCCCTCGCTGGATTCTGTTCATGTTTGAACAAGCTAGGAGCCCAGCCGGCATCTACGTTTCTCTTGCTCATTTTGTTGTGTGAAATCTTGTTAAGTATTCTTTCACTTAGTTTTACTGTACTAACAGGCTCCGAAATTGTAATCTTCCTATCATGGTCAATGGTTTTCTTCCCTCTGACTATATTTCCAGTGTTGCACTTTGGTAATGACCTTATATTGGCAGATTTGCAATACTGGACACACTAAAACTATCTCAAAAGATACTATAATTACCACAGAACTAATTGATATTACCGTATGCAGTAATGTGTGTGCAGCTACTGATTTTCTAGCGAACTACAACGCTTACAGTATTTAAGTACTTCCTTTAGATGGGGAATTTTTCAAGTGTCGTGTGTCATTCTTTTCAAAGAAAGCGAGATTATGAGTATATAAAGGTTGTCTAACACATGTAATATTAGTCCCGTATTTTTATTTTACTGTCACAGCAATAGCAGCAATAGTAGGTGTAGTAGTAGTAGTAGTAGTAGTAGTAGTAGTAGTAGTAGTAGTAGTAGTAGTAGTAGTAGTAGTCGTAGTAGTAGTAGTAGTAGCAGCAGCAGCAGCAGCAGCAGCAACAACAACAACAGCAGCAGCAGCAGTAGCAGAAGCAGCAGTAGTAGTAGTAGTCGTTGTTGTTTTTGGTTTTAAGCAATGATTTTGCGGTTTGTGTATCATCGTGTTTTCATTAATGACGCCAAATATTGAAGTAACAAATTCTCATTTATTTATAGAGTCGGTCATTTCCCGCGTACTGATCGCTGAAGTGTGACAGAAAAACTCACAACAACAAAACACCTCGCATTTTTTAGTTAGTCGTGTATTATTACATTCATAGACTCAAAACTACTGAATTACTGGTGGCTGAAGTGGGTGTGTTTTACCGGTGTGGTGACTCAAGTTGACCTCAAGGAGTTGATTTGGCGTAGATATTAGATAGACCGTTTCTGATATATATTTCCCAGCATTCCTGTCTGGAGGTTAGTATATAACTGTTATAGAACGTTTTGTTGCCTTATATTCGAGTAAAAGTTATTGTACACTGAAGTACTAGTTGGTATATTTACTGCACTTGAGTTCAAAACAAAACAAAAAACAAAAAAAATAATCACATGTAGCATCAACATAATTTTGTACAAATCTGGAAACATCTGATCTTAACAAAATAACATTTATATATTACACGTCCATAATATTTGGTGCTTTGTTTGTAATTACTGTAAGTAAGATGTTATTTTACATGTAATTACTGTTGGTAATTTCTTGTTTTACATGTAATTACTGTACGTACAATATAATTTTACATTGAGTACTGTGTGTAAGGTCTTGTTTACATGTAATTACTGTATTTTAAATCATGTTTTACATGTAATTACCTTATATAAGATCTAGTGTTTTACATGTAATTACTGTAGGTAAGATCTTGTTGTACATGTAAATACTGTACGTAAGCTCTTGGTTTACATATAATTACTGTACATAAGATCTTGTTTTACATGTAATTACTGTATGTAAAATCTTGAGCTTTACTGGCAATGAAAGCATATAGTTTACACAGATCGTGTGCTTTACTTATTACACATTTAGCAACAGGAAATCAATGATATATTTACTGGACATTTCAGTTTTCGCATTAGCAATATGGGAGGGGGTGGAGGTGGGAGGTGGGGTGGGATTTGGGGGGTGGGGGTGGTGATTCAAGAAGTATTAACAAAAGAACACAGATCATGGCTACATTACAGGCTACCAGAGATGATTGTTTCAGATCTTGTTTCCTCTCTTTATGTTTTGAATTCGTGGAAGGCATGTCATTTATGTTGTTTCAATTGTTCTTTTCTCCTTTGGTTTTATTGTTTAAGTTTGATCTGGCTATGTGTTTGTTCCTTGTTTAATAGATGTTAAATTACAATCCACCTTGCCAGTTTTGCCGTGTGTTATATTGATCATCAGCCCGCAGAAGTCGGATGTGTCGGCCTAAAGGCGCAAATATCGCAGATCTGCTGTAAACAGGCACAGCACAATCACGTTACAAATAAATAAATAAATAAAAACTCTCCAGATGAATGCAACAGAAGAAGAAGATATTGATCATCATGTCTGGTCAGATATGATTGAACTACAGTATGACAGTAGTCGTTACTACCTGCTTTCCTTTTAGCGCCGAATGTTGTTAGTCTGGGAGTCTCTGTGGCGAAGTAGTCAAGCCGTTTGACTCGTGCTCCGAAGGTTGTGGGTTCGATTCCGGGCCGCGTCCTTCGGCTTACGAGTTAAATGTTTCGGAGACTCCTGTGGGTCGTCGCTAAAAGCTACGAAGTTCGTGCTGTGTGCGACGCTTTCTATGCTGCGGAAAGAGATTGAGCCATATGGGATAAAACCCGGTACAATGAAGTCGACTCTGTCGACTTTTAAGCTTTTTTTTTTGTTGTTAGTCAAGTTTTAGTCAGATATGACAGAGCTACCGCATGACAGTAGACGGTAATACCTGCTTTCTGTTAGCCGAATGTTGGGCCTTAGATATGATTGAGCTACGTATGACAGTGATCGGTACTACCTGCTTGCTGTTAGTGCCGAATGTTGGGTGGCGCTTACCAAACCAGAGACCCCACATTGCGACATTGGGCAGAGGAGCGCAATTGAAAGGGTATAATCCTTATCCTAGGGCGAGGAAATGCATCCTAAAGACTTAATGTCATGGCAGGGCAGACCAAGTCCTAGGCCTTGGTCAACAACTGGTCTAGGATCGATGCTCCGATAAGCAGACGTTAGATCATTGCTGTGCTGATGCGGCAGAATTT
Organism: Cepaea nemoralis; assembly: GCA_014155875.1. Classification (NCBI taxonomy): domain Eukaryota; kingdom Metazoa; phylum Mollusca; class Gastropoda; order Stylommatophora; family Helicidae; genus Cepaea; species Cepaea nemoralis. The sequence goes on along the minus strand of JACEFZ010020736.1, from coordinate 7,694 downwards.
ATAGCTTGTCTTGTTCCAGACGTAGCGGTGTTACTTTTTCTCTGGAGTAAACCAGACAGGCCGAGACAGGGATCATGCTGCATGGGCAACACATGGTCTTTAAAATTCAGCCCAAGCTTTGTGCTATGGAAAGGTTATTATGTCTTTTAACTCACAATGTAACAAACTATCGTCTGTCAAGATGGCAAGGTGCCAGTAACAGGTGTGCCATAGGTCAAACCACTCTAAAGTGTTGGAACACAACACCGAGCCGTGTGTAGAATAGCGCGAATACAAAGTCGAATTTGGACAAGAAACACAGGAAGTAGTAATGCGAAATATGCCCGAAGACATGAGCAGATTCATGTATAAACCAAAGCGATCACTATAAAACCCACAAAGGGTCACCATAATCATCATCCAGTGCCTTGCCGGCTGGTGTGGACGATCATGCTTCTAGGCAAATTGCAATCTCGGACGTCATGGATTAATTCATATGTTGACTCCCTTCCGTGCCATGATACATGCCTGTCAAGAATTTCCTCACACTGTTGTTCTTTCTCTGCTGCCTTGAAGGGTTTGTCTTTTAGACAAAGACTAGCGGAGTCAATCATACACACACCCGCGGAAGGCAAAGGGAAACCATCGCTGTATTTTCAAAGACGTTAATGCCTCTGAACAAAATTGATAAAGATAAGGATGTTAATGACGTTTCCTGTGGATTCTCTTCGTCCAGACCAGAGTCACACAAGATAGACAGCAGGTATACAGAGCACCCAGTAGTGGGAGGAGCAGTTTGGTAGTTCGAGGTCATCCTCTGACTTGCATAGACGTTGTTCTGTTCACCGTCTGGATGGTGTGAGGTTGTACACTGGTTTAGAACACTATTTTATACTCCTGCCCTTCCTGTGGTTGCGATCGGGCGCCTGTAAGTCATGACCAAGGGCTAAAAACTCAGAGGATCTATATGCACGTTAAAAATACACCGACATAAGTAATGGTGAAGGTGGTTGCCATAATGTTGTTGTGGCATTGCTGGGCTTGTGAGTAATACGTTTATTATTGTCTAGGTTGTATGTTATGGTAGATGCTTTCATGGTGACAACATTTGTCAACTGGCTCGTGCACACGCTTTGGCTCACCGATTCACTCAACAGAGTGATCAGGGCGCACACCGGCAGCTCAACAGTTTAATGTCACAACGCATACCATAGTAGTGTTTCACACCAGTGACTGTCCGTTCAGTGGTTATCTGTCCCCTGTATTTATACTTGTGCTAGTGCGTTAGTCACTTTTTTGTTGTTGCATATCTTATTTACAGGACATCGCTGTCAACACCAGCATTTTACTGCTGTTACTGACGTCTTGGCAAATTTACATCCAGTAGTTTGCCATTGCTTTCTGAACGACTGACTTCCATACCAACACGTTAAAACCCAGCGCCACGCGGTCTTCTGCCAAATCGGTCGCAGCTATGTTTCGAACGCGGATAAGCGGGCTTACGAATCGCGTCCGTAAGACCTTAGCCACGAAGAACGGCACGGTAAATCGATTTTTTTTTTCTTTTTTTCCCCGCGTTTCCATCCTGTTTTCAGGATATTGCGGTCAACACCAGCATCTTTCAGCTGTATGTTGATTCCTAGGCTAGATTACGCTCATCAGCACGCCACGACTTTCTGAGCGACCGGCTCCATACTCTCATAAGTGTCTCGAACCACTTCTAATTCTCGTCCGCTCACGTACGGTAAATCGATGCCACTGGTAAATTACGATTGTCATTAAACCCTCTTGAAAAGTACTTACTGTGCTAAGCTGACTGTTAGTATGAACTTATCGTTGTGTGTATTCTGCGTCAGCCTGATGTTGCAAATTCTTCATTAATCGTGACAGTTATGGAAGTATCACCGAAGTCTGTGTGTGTGTCTGTTCTTTGAGCTTGCCTCGCCCCGAATACCGAGTCTAGCTAGCGCCTTCTAGCTCAGGTCGTTACTTGTGATCCCTGCATTTACTGTGAACCGGTGAGCTGCTTGAGTGCTGTTAATTTATGTTTTTTTTTCTATTGCTAACTCTTACTATTTCTGTCTTGCGGGTCGTTGTGAGTGATTAGTTAGCTAGTTAGTTAGTTAGTAGTAGTTCCAACCTCATAGCAACGGGTTGTCCCCATTATGCTCCGTTCCTGTGCCAGTGAATATCACACAAAACGCTCCCCGCTGCCCAATGTGAAAAGTGGAAAAGACAGGAGTCTCGACAAACAACAGCCCGCACAGATACACTGTGCATAATGCCGCCGCCAGAATGTCAACACAATAGTCCCCAACGAAACACCCAGTTCATCTCTGATGGACTCGGCTGTCATTTTCCTATCTGGATGTTTTCTAGATGTTCACCCACACAGTCCACGAAAACACAGTTCATTGTCGATGGCAGTGGCAGTCAACCAGAAACCCAGCAGCCACGCATTTCTGCATAAGGCACAAACCGGTTAACTCTGGGACATAGCCATCTACCATCGCTCCGAACATGCAGTCACGTTCCAAAAAACCTCGGGAAGATTCAAAAGCATTTCACACGAAACTCACAGCTCACAGTGTCGCGCCACGCACTCACTCAGTAGCAGGGCGAGTGGTGATTATACCACTCTATTGTTCTACAAACCAATGTCCTTCTGAAATCATTTCTGTCCACGACAATAGTGATGATGATGATAGTGGTGGTGATGATGATGATGATGGTGGGATGATGATGGTGATGGTGATGATAATGATGATGATTGTAATGGAGGTGATGGTGATAATGATGATGGTGACGATGATGATAATAATTATGTTGATGATGATGATAATGTTGATGATGTTGATGATGTTGATGATGTTGATGGTGATGATGTTGATGATGAAAGTAATGATGATGATGTTGATGTTGTTGATGATGATGATGATGATGATGTTGATGATGTTGTTGTTGATGATGATGATGATAATGATGATGATGATGATGATGATGATGGCGATGATGTTGATAATGATGATAGTGATAACGTTGATAGTGACGCTGATGATAATGATGAAGATGTTGATGATAATAATGATAATGATGATGACGTTGGTGACGATAATGATGTTGATGATGATGATAATGTTGATGATGATGTTTATAATGATGTTTGTGATGATGAGGATAATGTTCATAATGATGATGTTAATGATGATTATGTTGATGTTGATGATGATGGTGATGACGATGGAGATGATGATGGTGATGATGTTGATGGTGATGATGATGATGGCGATGATGATGATGATGATGATGATGTTGATGTTAATTGTGATGATGATAATGATGATGGTTATATTGATGATGATGCTTTTGATATCGATGATGACTGTCATGACCTCACACGCTTTCCGGCATGGCACATGATTGATTGATTGATTGATGATTGTGATGATGATGATGATGATGATAATGGTGATTACCATAACGGTGCTGATAATGATGGTAATGATGATGATTATGGTGGTGGTCATGATGGTGATGATGGTTGTGATGGTGATGATGATGATGGTTGTGGTGATGATGATGATGGTTGTGATGGTGTCATGATGATGATAGTGGTGATGGTATGATGATGGTATGATGATGGTGGTGGTGATGGTGTGATGATGATGATGGTGATGATGGTGTCATGATGATGATAGTGGTGATGGTATGATGATGGTATGATGATGGTGGTGGTGATGGTGTGATGATGATGATGGTGATGATGGTGTCATGATGATGATAGTGGTGATGGTATGATGATGGTATGATGATGGTGGTGGTGATGGTGTGATGATGATGGTGGTGGTGATAGTGTGATGATGATAATGGTGGTGATGGTGTGATGATGATGATGGTGATGATGGTTGTGATGGTGATGATGATGATGGTGGTGGTGATGATGATGGTTGTGATGGTGTCATGATGATAATAGTGGTGATGGTATGATGATGGTATGATGATGATGGTGGTGATGGTGTGATGATGATGGTGGTGATGGTGTGATGATGATGATGATGGTGGTGATGGTGTGATGTTGATGATGGTGATGGTGTGATGTTGATGATGATGGTGGTGATGGTGTGATGTTGATGATGATGGTGGTGATGGTGTGATGATGATGATGATGGTGGTGGTGATGGTGTGATGATGATGATGATGGTGGTGGTGATGGTGTGATGTTGATGATGATGGTGGTGATGGTGTGATGATGATGATGATGATGATGATGATGATGATGGTGGTGATGGTGTGATGTTGATGATGATGGTGGTGATGGTGTGATGTTGATGATGATGGTGGTGATGGTGTGATGTTGATGATGATGGTGGTGATGGTGTGATGTTGATGATGCTGGTGGTGTGATGTTGATGATGATGGTGGTGATGGTGTGATGTTGATGATGATGATGATGATGGTGGTGTGATGTTGATGATGCTGGTGGTGTGATGATGATGGTGATGATGGTGTCATGATGATGATAGTGGTGATGGTATGATGATGATGATGGTGGTGATGGTATGATGATGATGGTGGTGATGGTGTGATGATGATGGTGGTGATGGTGTGATGATGATGATGATGATGATGATGGTGGTGTGATGTTGATGATGCTGGTGGTGTGATGATGATGGTGATGATGGTGTCATGATGATGATAGTGGTGATGGTATGATGATGATGGTGGTGATGGTGTGATGATGATGGTGGTGGTGATGGTGTGATGTTGATGATGATGGTGGTGATGGTGTGATGATGATGATGATGGTGGTGGTGATGGTGTGATGATGATGATGATGGTGGTGGTGATGGTGTGATGATGATGATGGTGGTGATGGTGTGATGATGATGATGGTGGTGATGGTGTGATGTTGATGATGATGGTGGTGATGGTGTGATGTTGATGATGATGGTGGTGATGGTGTGATGTTGATGATGATGGTGGTGATGGTGGGATGTTGTTGATGCTGGTGGTGTGATGTTGATGATGATGGTGGTGATGGTGTGATGTTGATGATGATGATGATGATGATGGTGTGATGTTGATGATGCTGGTGGTGTGATGATGATGGTGATGATGGTGTCATGATGATGATAGTGGTGATGGTATGATGATGATGGTGGTGATGGTATGATGATGATGGTGGTGATGGTGTGATGATGATGATGATGATGGTGGTGTGATGTTGATGATGATGGTGGTGATGGTGTGATGTTGATGATGATGATGATGATGGTGGTGTGATGTTGATGATGCTGGTGGTGTGATGATGATGGTGATGATGGTGTCATGATGATGATAGTGGTGATGGTATGATGATGATGGTGGTGATGGTGTGATGATGATGGTGGTGGTGATGGTGTGATGTTGATGATGATGGTGGTGATGGTGTGATGTTGATGATGATGGTGGTGATGGTGTGATGATGATGATGATGATGATGATGATGATGATGATGATGATGATACTGATGATGATGACTGTGATGGTGGTGATGATGTTGATGATGGTGATGGTAATGGTGATGGTGATGATGATGATGATGATCGTTATATTGACGGTGATGATGAGGGTTGTTATATTTATGGTGATGATGATGGTGATGATGATGTGGCAATAATGATAACGATCATGGTAGTGATGATGCTTGTGATTATAATGATGATTGTGATAATGATTGTGATGATTTTGATGAGAAAGATGAAGGAAAGTGGTAGGAAAATTAGGAGGAAAATATGCATTGTTTTATCTGTTTATAACAGCTTACAGTTTAACAGGTAAAAATAACTGGTCAATTTGCTTTCATTTCACAGGACCTTAGATTTGATGGCACGGAAAGCTGCCTACAGCACTCTTGTTGTCGCCTGTCTGCTGGTTATGTCCGTCGTTTACTTTGCAGACATCAGCGTCATGACGTCACGGTTTGTGGGCTTCACGTACTCACATCTGCAGAGTTTGGAATTCACCTGGCCATCTACCACAAACAATATCACAGTCACCACCCTGAATGATACAGAATCAACTGTTGACTTTGTGAACAATACCCCAATGTTACCTCTAGCTACCCGAGTTAACGACTTCACGAACTTTACCCCGGAAGTATCTTCCATCACAACGACCATGACCTTTAACACCTCTTTAGTTGTAGCGTGCAAGAAGTCCCGGTACATACAATGCGTCCCCTCAGATGTGAAACCTTTACCAAAGAGGGTCTTCAAGATCGTCTACCTGAGACACCCAAATTGGGTTGCCAATAATGTTTACAAGCAGACATCTTGTCAAATAAACCAGTGTGAGTTATCAGATGGACCTGTGACAAACGACACTGATGTGGTCGTAGTCTATGGAGTAGGACTGAGCGATGACTTCCATCCCCCACAGAGATGGCCACACCAGACCTACATCCTGTCAGTTTGGGAATCCCCGGTACACACACATTCGGCCTTTTTACATAGTGAGTGTTATATTCATAATCCTCAAATTACGTCCATGAAAACCACATCCGTTCTAACTGCCACTCATCGCCCGAGGTGGGTATAACTATTTTACAAACCAATACTGGTATTTGAATAACGAAGTCACTTACATTAGATTGCACGGTTTATTGCCTGGCATATTTCTCTGCATCTCATCGGGAACATATTCGCAGAATTCACACAACATAAAGTAACATAACTAGATAAATCATTCAAGCTGAAATATACACATGTTCGCAAAACAATTTTAAACTGACTATCATGTCTATTTGATTGCACAAAAGTGGCCTATTTTGATTAATCATTATGGCTTCTGCAAACTTTAACAAGCAACTACATTGTGTATTAAACAACACGTGAAAGGCACTGTCTCTATAAATAACATGGCCGGTTTCCAACACATGCTGTGCATTCAACGAAGAGGGAAGTTTGTGGTGAAGATTTATCTAGTTATTTTACTTTGTGTGTGTGAATTATGTAGCATGTACCTGAAGAGATGCAGCGAAATATGCCTTACAATAAATCGTGCAATCTATTGTGTGTGTCTTCATTATTCACATTAACTACCTGAAAATACTGATATTTCCACATGAGTGCTTCACTGAGGAACGGCAGGCCAAGTGGCTGGAATCCTCAGTAAGGTGTGGATGTTTTCTGTCGGGGACAAAAAGAAAACCATAAACCGCACATTTCGCGGCCTGGCGGCACAAGCCAGGCGGCCGTAATTCCCCAGGCTCAAGACCCCCTCCACCCCCCCCCCCACCACCCCTGCCCTACACCACTAGGTACTATGGGCAGTACATGGCAGTTTTATTGTTGGTGACATTGTTTCATTTGCCTCAGACCAATGTGTTAAATAAATTGTAGATGGAAAAACAAAGTGAAATGCATACAAATATTATTTTGCCCAAGGAATTGTCTCCTATAAAAACATACAGGTTTCGTGTTTTCATACAAGAAGAGCAAACATATTAGTGTGTTACTGGGGCTCTTGGTGGAAGCAACCACAGTCAAACTGTCACCCACGGAGCGTGACGTAAGAGACAACCAAGAAGAACTGGCATGGAACTGGCTACTCCGTCCTGTAAAATAATGTGGGCAAAATGAATTAACCATGAACAAATCTCAAGAACATGAACAGAAAATAACGCAGTCGACAACCAAGATAGAACTGGCATGGTGTAACTGTGCTACTCACGT
>JACEFZ010020735.1:0-57163 GCA_014155875.1 Cepaea nemoralis | reverse complement strand
TAATTTTCTTTACATCAAGTAGAAACAAGTGTATTGAAAGCCTCTGTATCAGTATCGGTATCTCCGTATTTATTTATATGTAACTAAGGAAGTAGTCAAAACGGAAGTAATCACACAATGAGGTCCTGTAAGGGATTCTTATTCACTACATTCACTGCGGAACTATTTGGGACCGGAATTCGGAACAGTGCCAATGTTTTTGTATTTCAGTGTGAGCGAGCACTAATCTTAGTCCTGCAAGTATTTATGGGGTTGCATGGATGTGGAAGGATGTGCGATTATTGTAAAGTAAAACCATGTACGAGAATCTGGTCATAAGCGTAAAGTTTCGTTTCTGAGAAGAAGCAAAAAAAAAAAGCGGGAATTCCCGATGATATTTTGTAATTTGACAAACTAGCGACCATGTCAGGTCTTGTTTGATTCTCTTGCCAAGAGATTCCATTGTTCTTAGACATGTGACAACTTTGTCGACGCCCATTGTGTGTACCGGCATGTTTCTGGAATTAATGTTACAATGAGAAGGTATTAATTGTTGTAAAGCTGTGATCATGCATGCCATAATTAGTGTGATGACCCAATTATGGGTCACGCCTACATGATTAACGAGGTTCGGTGGACTATGGTCGAGTACACATCACGTGAGATGTTATTGTTTGCGACAATCTAAATCAAGACACAGAGCTATTCGGGGACCCGATGTTGAGACAGACATATTGTAATGGCAAGGTACCATTGTGCAGTTATCATACACCCACGCCGCTGGTGTGACTTTAGAAATTTATGTTGATTGATTGTGATAAGTCTGATAAGGAAGTGGTATTTTTACTATTTATTTAGGGCTAGTGTTTTCTAGAGTATATTTATTTATCCGTTGTGTGAAATCGAGTGTATTAAATTACTTGTGTGAAATATATTGTATCAAATCATCCATTCGGTAGCATGTCCTTTGCACAACCTCGCTCCCATAACAACCTTCCCGAAAACCTCTCGATCATAAGCAAGATGTCCCGTTTCCGATACACCCATCTGGAGATCATCCGCCACATCCTGCACCCATTTTCTCTTTGGCCTTCCTCGTCCTCCCTTCCCGGGCATATACCCCTCTCTCTATTATTGTTCTCTCCAAACTTTCGTGACGTTTCAAGTGACAAAATATTTCAATTTTCTTTGTTTTATCGTCTTTTAAAGCCAATATTCAGCTGTTGAAGTATGGATGCATTGGTTCATTTTTTTTTACCCAAGATATTCTCAAAACTCATCTTTAACATTTATATCCAATGGCATTTATGCGCTGTTCTGCTTGTTTAGTAAGTGTCCAGGTCTCAGTTGTTTGAAATCAACTGTATTAATTTTTTTCCCCGCATATCCTTTACAGGACATAGCAGTCAACACCAGCATTTACAAGCTGCTGTTGATGTCTTGGCAAGCTTTACTTCAGTAGTTTGCCATTGCTTTCTGAACAACCGGCTCACATACCTCCGTAGATAACCAACACGGCGCGATCCGCTGCCGAATCTCGCGCAGCTGTGTTTTGTACGAGAGTATACGGATTTACAAACAACGTCCTTTAGCTCCTATATATATATATATATATATATATATATATATATATATATATATATATATAGAGAGAGAGAGAGAGAGAGAGAGAGAGAGAGAGAGAGAGAATAAATAAATAAAAAAGGTAATGAGAATAATAAAAAAAATAATAATCTGTTCTATTAAAGTGAATTTTCACTTCAAGGGGTGGAATTATACCTATTTAGATGACAATGTGAGTAAAGATGTGGGTGGGGGATTGGAACAGACAGAGATACTGACTGAAAGGCACCTTGTCGTCTTGACAGATGATGGTTTGTAAAATGGAATTATACCTCTCCATAGCACACAGACAGGGCTAAATCCAGAGACTTGTGTTGCCCAAGCAGCAAGATCCCTGTCTCGGCCTGCCTAGTTTACTCCAGAGGAAAGGTAACATAAATACATCGGGAACAAGACAAGCTGCCGGATCAGTAAAGCAATGCTCTAACTTCGTTTATCGGAGCTTCCATCCTAGACCAGCTGCCGACCAAGGCTTAGGGCCTGGTGTTCTCTGCCATTTGGTCTTTATGTTACATTTCCTCGCACTAGGATAAGGCTTTTACCCTGCCAATAACGCCCCTCCACCCGAAGCTGATGGCTCTATGTGATACAGATATTAAGTAAACACGATACTCCACAAGGCATGCAAAGGGCTCCTTTTACCATATGCCCACAAACGCCTCAAGAAATGGAACAACACTTTACTTCTCTATATATATATATAAATGTTGATTATCTTACAGATATCTCACCTGCCCTTAGGACTCGTATCTGCACAGTTTTGATTGCGTTTGTGCTGTGTTCTCTCAACCTGCATTCAGATGCGGCACTGGAGTCCTGCATGTGGGGAACCTACTTGAACTCGCCATGGGTCGGGTGTGGATATGTGTGACGTGTGTGAAGATGGCACATTCATGCCAGATACAGAATCACAAGCACAGACAGTGCTATAACTGCAGCCGGGTTGTGAATGCAACTATAGAAGTTGTAATACGACCTTGTGACATTTATCAGGACGCCATCATCCAGTGCATCGATGGATATTACAGGAGACGGGCCAGAAACGGCCGTGATGTAGATAAATGCACTCCCTGCTCACCCTGTGAAAATGCAACACGGAAATGCATGAACTATACGGATACAGTCTGCTGCCTGCCCAACTACGAGGCTGTTCAAAGTTTTACCGTTGCCGATGTTTTCCACTGCGAAGAGCGTCCGTGTGGATTCGGTGAGTATTTTAATACGAATACAGATCAATGTGAGCCGTGTCCGCAACGCACGTACATGCCACAAGATGTCCATAAACACATGAGCTGTTTGAAGTGCGCCCGTCTTGAACATAATTCCACGTATCATTCTAGAATTTTACATGATTGTACGCCTCAATCTCCAACAATCTTTGGATGTATGGAAGGATACTACAGAAATCTCAGTGGCCCATCACTTACGACTGAAGCCATGTGCGACTCTGTGCACGGAGCACACGGAATGCAAATGCGGCGTCAACCTGCACCTGCTATGATACTAGGAGATACCATCTGCAATGCTTAGTGAAGATCCTCCGAGTGGAGTGACCAACAGTGCAGGTATGCAGTATTTATATGTGCTTGTTAGTGCTTCACGTGACAGTGTCAGTTATTTGTATGTAAAATTGTAACTATTTGCGACTTATGTGTTGAAACTAGCGATTCAGGTTGTCTCCCATCTTGACGAGGCTATGAGTCAGGTTGTCTCCCATCTTGGTTAGGCTGATGATTCAGGTTGCCTCCCGTCTTGGTTAGGCTGATGATTCAGGTTGTCTCCCATTTGGTGAGGCCGATGATTCAGGTTGCCCTCCAATATTCCAGCATCCATCTTTCTGAGACTTTTACATAATGCACTGTCATTTCATTCTGATCCAGACATAATTTTGAGTCATTGACATATTGCCCAGTAAATTGCATAATACTTGATCTCTTTAACAACTGCAATATTTCAGAGAAGATAGTGTCCCTTATGTCTTAGTTTCTATTGAATAAATCATGTCTTTAAAAGATACAGATCATTTATGTTTTTGTCTTTTTAGAACAGCTCCATCTGTGACAACTTCAATCTAATTTATGTTTAATCTATATCTATAAAACAGAGTGTATGTTTGTTTGTGGGTCTTGGATGCGTTCGATAACGGTACATCCGATTGAGATGAAATTTTCTACACGTCTTCCTTTCATTCCTGTGCAACCGACTATAATAATTTCTTAATGTAAAATCTTCGACTTATTTAATAACATTTACTTTTCCATTTTCATTATATAATGTCTATATAGCAGGGGGACTTCACTCTAGAAAAGTTATTTCAAGGGGCATAACTTTTAATAACATTTCTATATACTTTATAGTCATATTGTTGGACTTACTTGCACTATTGTTAAACTCTTTATCTATAGTTATTTTCAGGCATATAAGTTATAATAAATAATGATATAATCTTTAAGGCATTTTCAAAGTTTGCATAAAAATAATGCATAATGCATAACATTGTAACCCATCTTTTTCTACAGTTTTCATTGAATGGTGTGTGGAAGGACATTCTTTTAAGTTACTGTGCGCCAGGAGCTGGGCGAAACCACGCCGGGTCAGATAGATAGACAGATAGTCGGGAACGGAAGCTTATTTGACTACTTATATGAATTAGATGACATGCTCCCCACCAGGGACTGGGTGAAGCCGGGCCGGGTCAGACAGACAGATAGACAGACAGACAGTCGGGAACGGGAGAGCTTATATGACTACGTATATGAATTAAATTAGATGCTCCCCACCAGGGACTGGGTGAAGCCGGGCCGGGACAGACAGACAGATAGACAGACAAACAGATAGTCGGGAACGGGAGAGCTTATATGACTACGTATATGAATTAAATTAGATGCTCCCCACCAGGGACTGGGTGAAGCCGGGCCGGGACAGAGACAGATAGACAGACAAACAGATAGTCGGGAACGGGAGAGCTTATATGACTACGTATATGAATTAAATGAGATGCTCCCCACCAGGGACTGGGTGAAGCCGGGCCCGGTCAGACAGACAGACAGACAGACAGATAGACAGACAGACAGATAGTCGGGAACGGGAGAGCTTATATGACTACTTATATGAATTAAATGAGATGCTCCCCACCAGGGACTGGGTGAAGCCGGGCCGGGTCAGCCAGACAGACAGACAAACAAGCAGACAGACAGACTGATAGATAGATAGATCCCCTTCAGGGCCTGGGCGAAGCCGGGCCGGGTCAGCTAGTGTATATATAAAACAACCCAGTCATCCAAATCTCTCTGTCTGAGTTGTTTTTGTTTTCATTGTGTTATTACAGCAGTACAATTAAAACTTTGTAACAGATACAACAACAAAGGCCATAATACTAGGAGCATGGGTATTAACATACTAGTGTGATATGTAAATATGTAACAAAAAATCAGCCTAAATACACAAATCTGTCTTTGAACTGTTACAAAAGAATATTAAATTATTGGATGGTAAAAAGAACAAATAGATCTGCTCAGTAAGAATTTAGTATAGAAGGTGGCTGGTTACAAAGACAAACAAAACTACAGAAAATGAAATGTTTTGGACATGTAAAGAGAGATGGTAGTCTAGAAAACATAATTATGCAGGGAAGTGTATCAGGAAGAAGAAAAAGAGGAAGATCACAATGTAGATGGATTCAAGTTGTGGTAGATAATTTACATCTGACAGCAAAAGGGATATAATGTCCGACTTTTCAAAAGACTGTTTTGGCGATGAAATTCTGCAAAGGACAAACAATAAGATAATGTTAGAACTGTGGGGATTCCAGCTGGCCATGTTGTACAAGCTGAACAAATGATGATTGTGTTTCATCCTGGCAGGTGGCCAGCACATTTATTCCTAGCATGGTCGTATGCGCTCCAGGCTGCCAGCGTAAAGCGAGGGTTCTGGTTATCTTTGCTCTTCGTGGGGGAATTACTCTGATTCTCGTGCAATCTCGCAGCGTGTCCAGTTTTTATGGTTCCTCCAGGTTTCATCACAGCGGAGACCATGACCGCTCATCCATTTGTTAGCCAGAATTGTCTCCCCTGGATGTCCCGCGTGGAGGTCGAGAGAGGTCCAGGTCATTATGACCAGCAACTAACATATATCATGGACGTCTCCACGTAATATCTGCGCATGGCATAGTTAAAATTATATCATGGACTCAGTGTAATGTCTGCCTCTGGCACAGTAATATTATATAATGGTCTCAGTGTAGTGCATGTGTTGTATTAGCTCATGTTATACCAATGTAATATTGTTTGTAATGTGCTATTTAATATCGTCTCCATCCAGGCTCACAAGACGTGTTGTACCCAGACAGACGAAGCTGTGAACATGTCAGCAATGAATGTCAACCACGTTATGTGAATGGGTCGCAATGTGAATGTTTAGACCATCCAATGAACTATTTTACATCAACGTCTCATGAACTAGTGACTCCAGTTTGTGACAATCAGTCAGATAATCAAGAGACTGTTTACTTAACTTTATGTACTATTTTATCTGCACTAACTGTAATATTTGGAATAACTGTAGCATTTCTCATTATAAAACATAAGAGGAACAGAAAACACAAAAATAAAAATAAGAACAAAATAGAATTTTACGAGGAGGTAAATGATCAACTTTGACACATATGTCGTCCTCACAGATGTTAATTTTAAATGCAAAACATAATACTCCCAGCAAACTCAGAAATATCCATCTCTGTCGACAGATATCACCAGGAGTGCATGCTGTTTCTCCCATAAACAGATTATAAACATTTGGGATTTGTCCTTGCATGCGACATCCGTCCTTGATGGAACCGCATTAATCCCCAAATTCAAGCATCCTCATATATGTTGTTTCATCTACTCCCTTGTCTTATACTAACTGTCATTCATGGATAACCAGAATAGTTACTTGTTTATGTTCTCATCAACATGATGTAGTAAATCATCTCTTGAACTTCCATCACATTACACCTCGACGGGAGAACTCTTCAACTTTCGCTAATTCCTTTGCTTCACGTATTTCAGTTCTCGTTGTGTCTGTAATGTCCTGTGTTCAACTTTGTGCTAGTTGACCCCTGTCTCTTCTTCAGGGAATTTCTTTATAAACCCCTGTGACTTTTAACATGGCCAAAGTAATTCAGTTTCCAGGATATGGCGCTGTTCAAACGCCATTTTTTTTTCATGTTCAGATATTTGTATTTCTCATATTTGTCTTCTTCCTGGCCACAATCCTGTACAAAGTGCCAGAGTTGGAGAAATGCCACTATAGTCTCATAATTCAAGCTATGGAAAACCCCAAATATACCTTGTCTAGTAGACGATGGGAAAGATACTGGTGTGGCAAAAGCAGCTTTGGTAACAGAGCATCTGGAGAAATAAGTGAACATCACAGCTGTGCCCTTTGCTCTTATCTAGAGCATGTATCCTTGTAATTGTAAAAGCTGAAAATCCAAAGCCACATGAATGGATAAAGCAAGGAGAAATACATGTACTATATTATTTATTCCAAGACATTCATCATGACTGCCGTTGCTTACTTTAACCACAGGAAAATGATCTTAAGTACTTGAAGATGTTATTTTAACCGGATAACATTTTATTATGAAGATGTTTTTAACTCGTTAACGCTTTATTTACAGCATTTTATTACATATTCTAGATATGCTTTTTGCTTGTTAGTAACACATGCCTTATATTTATCCCATATTTCACTGATCTCGGCGATTGATATTTGTTGCATTATTGACTCAAAATAACAGTGACATCATTCACCTAAGCTTTTGTTTTATTGAGCTAGGAAATGTGTTCAGATTTCATTGACCAAGATGTGTTCTGGCTTAATTGATCGCAAAGATTTTTATGTTTAATTGATTTAAGAGACGATGCTTCTATTTAACTAAACTAAGAGAGACGCTTCTGCTAAATTGAGCTAATAGAGACGTTTCTTCTTAATAGAGTTAAGCGAGATATTTATGTTTAGTTTATCAAACTGACAGTTCTGCCAAACTTACCAAAATGAGATAATTTTGCTAACTAACCAGTGATAGATGCATCTTTCCTCTCACTTATCATGTTTCCAAGGTGTACAAGTATGCAGATCTTTTAACGTGCTCATTAACAATATTCCACATTACCACCCGTTACTGAGTTTTATTTCTCAGGTCGACCCCTGCCTAAAATCGGTGCAGACAAATGTCCTGAAATGAAGATGATCGACAATGTATTGACTACATCGCCATCCAGTTTATTCAATTATGAGCTAACACCAGAAACTTATACATAACAAGGTGTGTAGAATGTCCTTTACTTTTACTGAGTTCAATGATCATGTGTTCACTTTACATACATTTATGGGTATTATGTTGAGATGTGTCATGCCATAATTTATTCTGACATGTGCATGAGCTTATTTTGTTGACAGCACTTCATCCAACATTTGTCCTATTCATTTTCACAATAACTCATCAACATA
Organism: Cepaea nemoralis; assembly: GCA_014155875.1. Classification (NCBI taxonomy): domain Eukaryota; kingdom Metazoa; phylum Mollusca; class Gastropoda; order Stylommatophora; family Helicidae; genus Cepaea; species Cepaea nemoralis. The sequence goes on along the minus strand of JACEFZ010020735.1, from coordinate 49,066 downwards.
ATATGGGGTTGTGCAATGAAGATATAGTTGTTCAGTACTACTACCTGCTTTGCTGCGGGGTGTAAACTTCCGGTGCGCTGATGACAGGGCAGCGGGTTTATTCCCTACCACAGTCAGCTGGACTTCACAGTTAACGTCTCACTCAGAAGGCAATGGCAAACTGCAGACGTAAAACTGTCTAGTAAATCAGCCTGGCATTGGGGTTGATCGTGCCGGCCTGCAAAGGACATGCAATATTTATTACTGTTATTTAACACCAAAGCATGGGCAACAACAGCAAATTTAATATTGAGAAAAGACACTGGAAACTTATCTATAGAGAAGAATGTATCACATTTCTTGTAAAGAAAAACATATAAATGTAGAGACCCCATAGAAGCTGATTAATAAAAATAAGAATATTAACTCTTTAAGAAAACCAAATGAACATAAAATATAAGTGGGAAGCTCTATGAATGCAAAGACTCACACGTGCAACAATCATTTCAACTATGTCTTTATCAACAAACAAAAGAACAAAAATACTTACATAGAAAACTGAAATATCACAACCACAAGTAATTAAACTACATGTTTCAACAAATCACACCTGAAGTTTGAGAAACGTTTTGTTCATTGATAACGACCTTGGGTGAAACATTCGCTTGTACCTGTGTATGTTTCCCATGTCAGGCTTTTATGTTATATTTTGTTTTTATTCAACTTTCGATATTAGCTCAGCAGCAGTTTTCCAGTCTTCAGTATTTTGAATTTCTTTAGTCTCAGAAGTTTTCACAAAGGCTTCCCAAGAGGGAATTAACTACTATGAAAAATGATGAGTACATTACTTTTAAAGAGGCATAACACACAGCAGAAGTGGCTTATGGGGAAGCCATATTTTTCCAGTGGTGAATTAAAATAAGTCAACATTTGCATAGTTTCCAAGGAAGGGCACATTCCAATGTGCTTTGTATACAGTGGAGATGTTGGTTGGTTGCTTGTCCTCTAGAAGACAGAGTGTTAGCTCTGAAGTCTGTCACTTAAATCCGTTGCACTGACGCCAAGGTCATCTAAGTCTGATGCACTGACGCCAAGGTCATCTAAGTCTGATGCACTGATGCCAAGGTCATCTAAGTCTGATGCACTGATGCCAAGGTCATCTAAGTCTGATGCACTGACGCCAAGGTCATCTAAGTCTGATGCACTGACGGCCAAGTCGTTTGAGCCTTGAAATGGGCTTGAATGTATCAAGATTGTCCTGTCACATCGGTACAGAAGGACAACCACCAAAGGGACAGTGTTACATAGACCTTCCTACCAACTCCAAGCTCAGAAATTAGTGGCATGTACAGAAACTTCACATCTGCAGGAAATCTTTACAATAACAGACTAGATACCCAGGTCTTGGCCAGAGTGAGATCTGGTCCTGCCGCCAGCTTTAACATGTATTTATAATTACCTTGCTTTTTTTACTATGTTCATTATCTGCAATGTTAGTCAGGGTGGTGATGGTGGTGGTAATAGTAGTAATTTAATTTAGCTATTAATAGCCCGTTCTGGGTAGTGGTGGACTGGGTCTTAAAATATTGGTTCCCAGAGCTTACTTTAAGGGGGTCAGCTTCATCCGGGCCCACTTGCCATCGGGTCAGCTGACATCCTGGCCAGTCATGCACTGTTTCTGGGATACCATTTCAATCATATACCATACACTGTTCATTAAGATAATTAATTTCAACTAGAATATGTATTTTTAAAATAAAAAACTGTCAAACTGTCATTTACTGCCAATATAGTACCTTTCGGTGTATGGCAGAGGGGTCTTTGAGCCTGAGGAATAAAGGCCGCCTGGCTAGTGCAGTCGCCGCGAACTGTGCAGGTTAGGATTTTCTTTTTGCCCCCGACAGAAAAAAATCCCGCACCTTACCGGGGATCGAACCCGGGTCTCCCGAATGAGAGTCCGGCGTTCTATCCACTCGGCCAGCCGCTCCTCTATTTAAAAAAAAAAAAATAATTTCACTCAAACAGTGATTTTCTTTTTAATTAAATTTAAAAATGTTTGCATATCCTTTACAGGACATCGCTATCAACATCAGCATCTTTCAGCTGATTGTTGATCTCTTGGCAAGATTACACTCAGTAATTTGTCATTGCTTTCTGAGTGGCCGGCTCACATACCCCGTAAGTTACCGACGTGATTCGAACCACTGCTGATTCTCACCGTCATCACATTACTTACGAGAGTATACAAGATTACGGAGAAAAGTTACTAACCTCTAGGCCAGGAAGCCGGCTTTAATTAAATTATGAGCCATAAATGTGGTAGATCACTATTAGCTTTATCTTTCATTATTTCTGTATACAACTCATGTAGAAAGTAGTTAGTTGTTCACCTGTTTCTTGCAGTATGAAATTTCTATGGTTGAATTATAAGTGTGTATTTTAACAAATCTGCAAGTCCTTGAGAATTAGTAAACAAGAGAGAAAAACAATCCCTGGAGGCTTTAAAGATGTGGTTTTATTGAAGAATGCTGAAAGTTCCTAGGACAGCTAAAATGAGTAATCTTGGCATTTTGAAGGAGGTTAAGTCACAACTTATTACAAACATCAGAAAGAGGCTGGCTTCATTTTTGGCCACATTATGAGAAGACAAAAAGTGAAACATGTTGTAACAACTGGAAATATTTGTGGAAAGAGAGATAGAGGAAAGTAGCAAAAGAAAATTCTTGACAGTCTTGTGTCATGACATGGAAGGGAGTCAACACACAAACTGAAATACGCCGTTGGAGATCACAGAATGTGGAGACACATTATCGCCCTTGCCAGTCGGCAAGGCACTTGATGATGATTTTAAAATTTGAATATTAATGTATTTATGGAGTCTGAATGTATAAATTTGACTGAGCTTTTATATGTTACCATATGTTTGTGTGCTTTTGCTTGCCTTGAGCTCAAGTGTAGCCCATACACGAACTACCACTTCTAGTGCACTAGACTGACGTAGCTTCCTTTAGCTTCTATATTATGACCACATATATATATATATATATATATATATATATATATATATATATATATATATATATACACATAACTGCTGGCTTCAAATGAAAATCTTAAAAGTGTGATAGAAATTACAGTAACCATGATTGTCTTGTAAGCTATCAATATTGTTGTTAAGGACGTCAAGAGTGTTAAGAATGTGGCATTATAGTCCAGACGAACACGGTGACATCATAAGAACAGTTTAAAGATGGCCATCCCACTTTTGACATGCACCAATGAGAAACAGTGTTCTGTTACCCATTTTTTGATCAGTGAAGGGGTGAAACCCATCGAAATTCATCGGCGATTGAAGGTCCAGTATGGTGATGTATTACTGTCAGTCCTGCAAGTGTATGAGTGGAGTAGGAAGGTCCAGTATGGTGATGTATTACTGTCAGTCCAGCAAGTGTATGAGTGGAGTAGGAAGGTCCAGTATGGTGATGTATTACTGTCAGTCCTGCAAGTGTATGAGTGGAGTAGGAAGGTCCAGTATGGTGATGTATTACTGTCAGTCCTGCAAGTGTATGAGTGGAGTAGGAAGGTCCAGTATGGTGATGTATTACTGTCAGTCCTGCAAGTGTATGAGTGGAGTAGGAAGGTCAGTATGGTGATGTATTACTGTCAGTCCAGCAAGTGTATGAGTGGAGTAGGAAGGTCCAGTATGGTGATGTATTACTGTCAGTCCAGCAAGTGTATGAGTGGAGTAGGAAGGTCCAGTATGGTGATGTATTACTGTCAGTCCAGCAAGTGTATGAGTGAAGTAGGAAGGTCCAGTATGGTGATGTATTACTGTCAGTCCAGCAAGTGTATGAGTGGAGTAGGAAGGTCCAGTATGGTGATGTATTACTGTCAGTCCAGCAAGTGTATGAGTGGAGTAGGAAGGTCCAGTATGGTGATGTATTACTGTCAGTCCAGCAAGTGTATGAGTGGAGTAGGAAGGTCCAGTATGGTGATGTATTACTGTCAGTCCTGCAAGTGTATGAGTGGAGTAGGAAGGTCCAGTATGGTGATGTATTACTGTCAGTCCTGCAAGTGTATGAGTGGAGTAGGAAGGTCCAGTATGGTGATGTATTACTGTCAGTCCTGCAAGTGTATGAGTGGAGTAGGAAGGTCCAGTATGGTGATGTATTACTGTCAGTCCAGCAAGTGTATGAGTGGAGTAGGAAGGTCCAGTATGGTGATGTATTACTGTCAGTCCAGCAAGTGTATGAGTGGAGTAGGAAGGTCCAGTATGGTGATGTATTACTGTCAGTCCAGCAAGTGTATGGAGTGGAGTAGGAAGTTTCAAAACGTTGTGACTTCTGGTAAGAGGTACAGCAGGTGGTGCATGAGTGATTACACACGCGATCAAGAGAATATATTTATTTCTATAGGAATCCAAGCACTTTATCGGTGCTGGAGGATTTGCATTGAACGCAATGGTGACTACATGAAACAAATGATACATTTGTTCTTTACTTTTTCAGAATATATTCACCAAACAAAAACACATTTAAGGTTTTAATTTGAAGTCGTCTTGTGTATATATATTACAGAAAGTAATGCACCACATCATTTTTCTCAGCTAATAATGAAGATAGAAGCATGACATTTTGCACACTTCAAATATGGCATGTGCCGATTGTATGCACCAAATTGCAACTCACCAGCCAAATAATATGGCTGCCCTAAACCATTGAAATGAAGCGTATTAGCAACAGCGAATTGTGATTTAATTTCTCATTACAGAGAAGGACTGTTATAAACATTCACAAACATCTATGTGATGTGTATGGAAGTTTTTCAGTTGACAGAAGTAGTCAGTCAGTCGCTGGATTCAGAGAATCAAAGAATCAGGAAGTGGCGATACAGAACTGCTTGATCGGCCATGTTATGGACATTATGCCACAGCCACCAACGCAGAAATGTTGAAATGCACTGATAGGATTATTCTTACTAATAAGCGAATCACTACTCAACAAATGGTCAGTCAGCAATGGTAATGAAAATGCAGTTATAAAAACTCTTGAAATGTCTAAGGTTTACGCAAGTTGGGTTCCTCGAAGTTTGACAAATGACCACTGATTTCAAAGGAAAGCAATTTCTTCTGAATTTCTGGAGCGTTTCAATGATAACAGAGATAACTTTTTGGCTAAGATTGTTTTAAAAAATTAAGTTGCATGTCCTTCACAGGACGAAGCAGTCAACCCCAACATTTTCGCTGTTCGTGATTCCTGGGCAAATTTTACATTCAGTAGTTTGCCATTGCTTTCTGAACGACCTAATATTGAGATTAATATTTTCTCAATATTAAAAAGGCTCCTATACCTTTTTAGAAAACACCAACACCGTTGTGTTTCGAACCCGGGTATACAGGCTCACAAACCGCGTTCGCAAGCCCTTAGCCACAGAGACCGGTGATGAAATCTGGGCTCATCACTTTGAACCTGAGAAAAAAAAATTGTCAATATAGTGGCATCATCCGCAATCACAACGAAGAAAGAAATTCAAGACAACTCTTTCAGCTGGAAAGATCATGATCACTGTCTTTTGGGACATTGAAGGTGTGATTCTTATGGAAGTTATGCGAAGAGGAGAAGCAATCAATTAGCAAGCTTACAATAAGACATTGAAAAACCCCAATCAGCATTTTCACAGAGTTCGACTTCACAAGAATCCAGCAGAACTGCTTTTCCTTCACGACAGTGAATGCCCTCACAAGTCTGGCAACACGGAATGCAATCACCAAATTGGGTTGGACTGTACTACCGCATCCACCCTATAGTCCCGATTTGACACCCTCTGATTTTCATCTATTTATTTAATCCACTTAAAGATGCACTCTGTGGGACAAGGTTTGAAGATGATGAAGGAGTAATTCATGCAATGAAGAAATGGCTACATGATCAAGACAAAATCTGGGATGGGCAAGGAATACATGCATTTGTTTCGTGCTGGCATAAAGCCGTACAAGTTGACGGGGATTGTGGTTGAATAATACCGACGTTTACATGACATATTCATGTATATTGTGAATAAATTTCAAGGTTTTTTAATAAACAGCTCCTGAGAAAAACGATGTGGTATATTACTATCTGAAAGCCCCTCATGTATATTTCTCCACATTTCTTTCCTCTTTTTGAACCTTATTAAACGGTTTTTATATATTAGATGAATTCTGTCTTCAATTACTTTGACGTAGAAACGTAATTTTAGTTCTTTTCTTTCAGATGTAACAGCATTATTCCAATTGCCTCTACTAAAATTGTTCTTTATTATTTTGTTTACACAAAATCCACAAAATATGATTAAGAAGCCTGATGATGGATGAAAAATCCAAAGTCTTTATCAATGGAACATACATACATACACACATTGGCACCTTGCCGTGTTGACAGACAATAGTTTGTGCTTCAAAAAGGCATAACTTTTACCCATGACGGTAGCAAATGTGACTGATAAGGCCAATTCACGCTGTAAATGTTCGTTCACATTGGGTGCATGTGAACACGTGGTAATTTCCACCATCATGCACCATCTTACATCTCACACACTCGGTGTTTGACTTATCTGCAATAATTTTCTCCTTTGTCTTTATTCCATTTCTGATGTTTGCCCTCCATGCAACACATTCCTATGGCAGTGAAACAATGGAACAAAATTATTAAAAACATAAAAAAAATTAACAACACAAATGGGTGCTTCGCTAGATGCTGTGTCCAATCCAGGAGAATGGACTCTTTGTCTGCATGCTATAGTTCACGGAGCTTGGTGCTGTCTTTTGTCTTACTTTTATTTTATGATTTGTTAAAGAACCGTAGATGAAAATTGCAGGCAAATGTTGCAGTAACTGTTTCTAACCCAAGGAGTTGAACATCACAGAAATAACATTTCAGCCTGAATGGGTTTAAATAAGATTACATTGGAGGAGTTTAAGCAACACTTTGGAAAAAGTAGGGCGATGTAACACAGACGTTGACATATGGAGTCAAGGACAGTATACCATGTCTGAAGTTACCAATGAACGTGTGGTGTGTAGCGTGCTCAAGATAAAGTTAACACAGATGAATATTCTGTGCCGTGTGTGAGAATCTGTGCATGTGTGTATTCTACACACCAGTGACTGATTCCATGCAGTCCTAGTTTCAGTGGTAACATCTACTCACTTCTCCTGAGTCAGATATTGCAGTAAATGGCAGAAGTAACACATCCCCATGAGCATGGGGAAATATGGGGAAACTGCTACATGATTTTCTCAAGTATTCATGTATGAACACATTCCAGTATGTGACAGAGTACATTCCCTTTACAATTCATCACCCAAGGCTGATCACACAGCACTCAAAGCTGTGTTGTCCATTTCCCTCATATGATGTCATGAGATGTAAGATATATAGCTCCTGTGAACAGCTGGGTATGCATACGTCCAGTCCGTCCTCTACCATGTTCCTTCCTGCTAGTGCTAAACTGGGTCACTTTACACTCTGATCTGGACTGAGGCGCCATCTAAACCATATCAAACCTGGAAATGCTCCCCTGTGCACACAATGTTGTCCTCCTCATGAAACTACTGGCTTTTTTCTCGTCAAGTGTCTGCACTTCCATGTGTCATGGGAACGCTACAGTAGGCGCCTCCAACAGTTACTAAATCAATCTGTGGCTCCCTGGAACAGCTACAAAGTCTGTCCCAAACACCATCTCAAACATGGCATTGGGTGGTCAAGACTAGACAACTCAGTACCTTTAGGCAGCCAAGAGTAGGCATCACAGAGGCACTGGGACCAAGACTCCAATATCCAAATACTCTTCTATAGGAATCATCATGTGCCATACCGATAAGTGTGGGCAGTCATGTTTTGCCATCTCACTTGATCACCAGAGTCGTGGATCAGCACAGTATTCTTGTCTTGACCATACCACGTGGCCAAGCCATCCAGGTATTTACTTCTCTGCCTTCTCCTTGTTCTTGTCCCATCAATCTTGCCAGTTGTCATCAAGTCCTCAGATTTATTTCATCTCATAACGCGACCAAAAATGTTGACTGTCTACATCTAATTTCTCTAATCAGTGTACAATTTTCATTTGTTTCTTGTAGGACTTGTCATTGGTTTTTCTGTCTGTCCATGACATTCTCTGCATTCTATAGGACATGCATGTCTTAATGTGAATCCAAAAAGGTGCATCAGATGTGACATTCTCATTACTCTTGCCATGGAAAGTGGTGTCGTTTGTGAATCTTTTGTTCAATGCACTAGCTTTCAGGTCTCTCTGAGCCACAAAAATGATTTGCATCTACTGGAGTTGGTTCTTGTAGACTTTTCTTCTGAACAGCACCACAGTACTATCTCCAAGGTTTACATCTACAGGAGTGTGGTTCATGTAGACTTTTCTTCTGAACAGCACCATAGTTATATCTCTAAGGGAATGTGTTGACGAGCGTTTATACCCCTCTACAAATCCAGAAACCGTCGCTGGTTGCGAGAGCTGTCCTGGAGCTTCACATCTGAAGAAAGGCGTATTAGGATGTAGCCAGGTCATGGTTCAGCGCAGCATGTACAAACTGGCAAAGATTAGGTCAAGGTTGGTAATATTCCCTTCTTAGGTTTTAGATATTTCACTGTAGATTGGTGTTATATGAGAACGGAAATAGAAGAGCGGTAATTGACATTAAGCAACTCTGTAGAAAATGATAATATGAGAGACACACCAATGGTTCTATCCTTCATGATAAGAGGTCAGGTCTGAGATTATCAGCTGGATGTCAAGTACAATCAATATTGAACTGCGGAAGAGTATGGTGACCACACATATCTGGTCTGTGGCACTTTATGGTGTTGAAACATACAATGAGTGGATCAACAAAGACGAGAAGTAGAATAATAAAGCTTTACAAAAGCACAATCATAAGCGACAGAATGGACTGCATGGAACAATCTACATAAAATTGTATATGTATAAAGATTACTTACTCATCTGTAGTGAAGAGCAGTATTGTTATAGACTCGACGTCAACATAACACGTGTCTTGTGTTTGGGTAGAAGTGAACATGCCAGAAATATGTGCTTAAACGGAACAAGGTATTTGAAAATAGTTTAGGGGAGGAAGAGGAGAGTCAAAAGTTAAATCACGCAACCTCCCCTGAAGTGTCTCCACCTTGCCGTTGTAGGGGAGCTTGCTTGTCCCAATGACTCCAAGAACTATGCTGACGAAAGCACAACTACATGTCGGACAGGTCTTGGGGTAGGGGCCAGACAAAGAGAGACACAACCTGCTGCTCTGCAGGTAGACTGAGGATAGCAGTCAAAGTCTAAATCAGATGCATGATGCTACTAATTTTTGGTCCGGGCACATACTTTAAGACTCTCAGCTAAGGGATATGGCTGAATGCCTCTAAGCCGTTATCCCTCAGATGTGAGTTCCGGGTCGATACTCACCTACCTCGGAATGGAGGTGAGATGCTGAGCATGCTACATGCTTAGTACAGATACTGTTTGAAGGCTCTCAGCTGGGGGATATGAGGGATCCCTGGATGAGAGAGCCTGACCGTTACTCTTTGCTGTAAAAAGGTAAGGTACTGAGCTGGCAGCACATGTAAACACGAATGGTGTCAGTCTTTCCAAGCAAGGGATTCAGATAAGTACCTTATATTAGTTTAATATTGCCCCTCTGCCATGTGTCCACCTTGACGAGGTAGAGGGGCTTGAGCGTTCCAATGACCCCAAGAGCTATGCCGACGTAGCACAGCTACTGGTAGGGTCACCCATGTCGGACAGGTCAAGGGAGAGGGACCAGACCAAGTGACACACAAACCTGCTGCCTTGTAGGTAGACTGGGGACAGTCAAAGGCTAAGGAAAGCACCCTGAACAAATGCTTGTCGAAATCGGATGTACTGAGCCACAGGCTTGACAAAGCAGTGCAACGTAACTTAATTCATGATGTCACAAATTAAAATTAATCGTTTTGGTGCTAATCCCGCGAATTACCATCAGGCGGTGATAGTGCCGGGCCCCCTGCCTCGAGGGGGTCCACCCATGACTACTGGTGGTCACCTTCCCCTGTGCTGTGGAGTCAAGGCACAGAGGAGTGTCCGGGGTGTTTGGTCAATAGCTCTTAACCTATTAAGAGCTATTGACCAAACACCCCGGACACTCAACATACTACAGTGGAATGCCGAAGGAGTTTATAACAAGAAAGTCTCCCTAACACAGCATCTTCATAAAGATAGAATAGATGTGGCATGCATTCAAGAGACACACCTCAACGCCAATCACAAATTCTCAGTCAGAGGATATCAGGCCACACATTTCGACCGCGAAGGACACAAAGGAGGAGTTCTAATACTTACACGAAATACAATACCTTGCAGCAAAGTATCTGTGATCTCTGACACAGAGGCAAAGAGGTTGATAAAAAGCACTTATAGAACCAAATGGGAATCAGAGCATCCAGGCCACCAGAAGGATGATGCATATTACAAACTCGACCGAAGAGAACAAGTAGCAATCTTCAGACTCCGCACAGGACATAACAGGCTGAAATACCACTTGTTCAATAAACTAAAGATAGGAGATACCGATGAATGTAATTGTCGAACAGGAAAAATGACAGCAAATTATTTGCTGCAGGATTGCCCAACATATGCAGAACAGAGAAAGATATTTTGGCCCACACCTGCTTCATTTGAGGACAAGCTCTATGGAGATATCAACAAGCTCAAGTTGACCGCAGTTTACTTTAACTACATACAGGTTGACATTTAAAGGTGCATGAAGAAGTATTCAGACTGACACACTTCATACCACAGGTATGTCGGTTACAAAAGCGACCCAGAGGCATGAAATGGAACATTGCTTGGATAGCAAATCCATTATGTGGAAAGTCCAAATCGAAAGCTCGCTGTGTGGGCTTCATAAAAGGTGGAAAAGTGTCCTAGTGGCACGAAATGGAATATTGCTTGGATAGCAAATCCATTACCTGGAAAGTCCGAATCGAAAGCTCACGGTGTAGATGTCATCTGCAGACTGCATTCTTCTGGTTTCCGGAAGAACAGCCTATGGTGAACGGAAGGCCCAATATACGGAAGTGAGGCTAAGCAGCCATGTGCAGGACATGACGATTCCTTGGGTGAGCCCAGTACCAGAGCGCTATGTGTTGGCTCTGCAAGTATGGAAGCCTCCTTGGATGGCGGGGAATGCCCATGGTCTGCCCCTGCCTTCCCTTGAGGGCTGACCAGGATGTCTTTGGCTGTTCTATATGGGCCAGCTGGGATGGGGGATAACACCACAACAGTGAGAGTAAAACGTCCTAAGAAACCCCCAGGATGGTTAACCTGGTCAACAAATGCCTGCAGAAGTCGGATATGTCAGCCTAACGGCGCAAGAACGCAGCTCTGCTGTAAACAGGCACAACGCAATCACGTCCAGAAAAACAAAACTCTGGATGAACGCAGAAGAAGAAGTTTAATATTGTCATAGTGTGTTTCATGTAGGTTTGTGTCGGTTTGTATTTGTTTGTCCGGTGCTGACAAAGGCTTTGGCCGCAACGTCCAATTTGTCTCTTGTAGTCGTGTTTTAGTAAAGCTCACAATCTACTTTTCGTTTTTTTTGGTGATTCATTCACTGGCAGCACATGTAGCCTACCTTGAGAGCATTACAAAAAGTGGGAAAAGCACCTCAGTCGCACGTAATGGTTATGATGAAAGACTGTATCTATACTCATGGAGTGAGCGTAGACAAAGGTGTAAAAACGTCTCATCAACATGAAATGGAACGCTTGGCTAGCGAATCCATTACGTGGATGTCCGAAGCAAAAACTTGATGAGTGGATGTTGCCCGCAGACTGTCCATCCCTGGTTTGTGTGGGAAGCGACCAGTGGCAAACAAAATGCCCAATACATGGAAGTAAGGAATTAAAGCAGCCATGAGCAGGATGTGGCAATTCCTCGGGTGAGCCCAGTCTCAGAGCAATATGTGCTGGCTTTGCAATTATGGAAGCCTCCTTGGATAGCAGGGAATGCCCATAGTCTACTCCTGCCTTCCCTTGAGGGCTGACCGTGATGTCTTTGACCATTCTACCTTGACCAGCTGAGATGTGAGCGACACCACAACAGAAAAAGTCTAACGTCCCTCGAAACCCCAGGAAGGCAAACCCGTAAAAACGCCCACTGAAGTCGGATGTGCTGGCCCAAGGGCACAAATAAATCAGGCACAACGCAAAAACGTCCGAGTAAAATGTCTTTCGTGCCTGGAACAGCTCTGACAAACTTGTCTTCCGGCCGGAACAGCTCTGACAATCTGGTTTACCAGGTACGCGTCCGATCCGAAAGCTCGCTGAGTGGAAGTCATCTGCAGACTGACCGTTCCTGGTTTGTACCGGAGTGGCCTGTAGCAAACAAACTGCCCAATACATGGAAGAGAAGAATTAAAGCAGCCATGTGCAGAACGTAGCGATTCCCTGGTGAGCCCAGCACCAGAGCGCTATCTATCGACTCTGCAATTATGGAAACCTCCTAGGATGGAGGTAAATGCCCATGGACTGTCCCTGCCTTCACTTGAGGGTTGACTGTTAAGTTTTCGACCATTCTAACTTGACCAGCAAATATGCAGATGGCACCACAACAGTAAGAGTCCCCCAGGAATGCTAACCTGGTAAAACATGCACGCTAAAGTCAAATGTGTTGGCCTGAGGGTTTCGGCCCAAGGGTGCCTAACCAGATACACCGCAATCACATCTGAAAAAACACTCCGGATGAACACAGAAGAAGAAGAAGAAGAAGAAGAAGAAGAAGAAGAAGAAGAAGAAGAAGAAATCACGCAACCACCCACAGATAGAGCAAAATGAAAAGAAGGGGAGGACATCAGGGTGAGCCAACAGTGACATCCATAAATGAAATTAGCAAACATGCAAGGAAGGTGGGGAAATACAGGGGAGGTAGCCGTTGAAACATGAACTCTAACCAGAAAGGATAAAATGAACCTGTAGGAGGTGGTGTACGCGACAAGAAAACAAGAGACAGAATGCAGAGCAGGAGAGAGAATGCATGAACACATTCTTAAAGCCATAGTTGTAAAAAGAGGCAGCTATGTAGCCTCGGAGTGTAAATATAAAGATTAGATGTCTCTGGATGTCACTTCTGATGGGCCAGTCTTGTTTTGTAGAGTGATCATTCTTCTTCTTTCGTTCGCTTGACATTTGTCTGTAATTGCAATGTTGTCTCTTGTATGAATTGTCTTTTTTAGTTCACTCAGCGGTCCATAGAGTTTATCTCTCTAGGCCAGAATATTTGCCTAGATATGCTGTATTTTGGAGTAAGTGCTCTGCTGTCTGCGACACCAATCCACATGTGCACATGGCTGATTCACCAATCTTGAATTTTGTATACATGTGGTTGTGTAATCTATTGTGTCCTGTTCTGAGGCGCAGAATAATGACTTGTTCTGACCTGTCCATCAGGTGGTGATCATCTTGAGCAGGTTTTGGTCACTTTCTGATTGATGTGATCATTCTTTTCTTATGGTGATATGTAACGGGTACATCAGATTATTGTTCTATTGCTCCTTCTTTAGCTAGTCAATCCTGATAAGCTCTTGTTTCCAGGTACTCCACAGTGAGGTGGTATCCACTATACTGTATTGTGACCTTATGCTGGCTGACTTGTTCAAAAAGTAGTGCCCGTAGCACTGGAAACTTCCTAGACAGAAGCGCTTCAAGTACTGATTTTGCATCTGTCAATAGCACCACAGGTTGTGTACCAAGGCTGGGTATTTAATTTAGCAATTTCTCTGCTGCTATAATGCTATATCTTGATTGCCTGGCTATTTGCATCATAGTTATGGCAGTACTTTCCTGTTGGTATTTTGGCTGTGTCCCTAGTATTATTTGGGTCTTCTATATACACTCCCGCTCCTCCATTTCGAACAGCATTTCATTTTGTGCTGACCCATCTGTGTAGACATGGATCCAGAGGTCCTGTGCAATGATTCCACAACTAAACTGGGCACTCTTCCGAACGACAGTGCCAAATTATTTAGTGTAAAATGCATCCCTTATAGGGCCTCATAAGGTCATTTCTGGGGCGATGTGTTGGCAATCACTTATGTTTGAGAGTATCGTCGTCTGCAAGACACTAGACCGATCAACGTTTGAGTGTGTGGCGGACTGCTAGACCAATTGATGGATACAATAAACGTTTATGGGCACCGAGGGCCCTCATTGTTGCTGGAGTGTACATCCACATCTTGTGATACCAACAGCAGTGAGGAGTGAGGGCCCTCCGGGGCCATAGACCTTTATTGTATCCATCGATTGGTCTAGCAGTCCGTGACACACTGAACCAGAAGTGATCGACATCACATTCAATGCTCGTTCCGATATGTATAATTTTTTTCCCCTGTAGATATAGCGATACAAGAGTTTAGAACATGTTTTCCGACAACAGTGTTTACAACTTTAGTGCCACAGTTGAGCTGAGTTAAGAACTGACATCACTGCACTCAGGACATTCCCATATGTGCTCCGTCCTCTCGTTCAACAGCTAGCGAAAAGTCATACTACTAATCGTTCCCACCACTATCTGATTAAAAGTTCACCTGGTCTTCCCTCTCAGATTTGAGATTCTTCCAGAACCCCTGCCGATCCCCCGTAATCTCATTCTTTCCAAATATGGGTTCTCAATCTGTTTCTCTGCCTTCTCCACCTGGTCCCACAAACGTACGACCACCTTCCCCTTGTCCATAGGCAAATTACAACCAAGAGGTGCATTCCTTGCTAGCCTATCAGCCTGTTCATTCGCCCGTACCCCCACATGACCAGGTCAAAATATCCATACAATTCTCATAATCTGTGACCTCTGAAGCGACGAGAGCCATTCCACATGAAACATTCCTTTCTCCACCTTACTAAGCATACTCTTTGAATCCGTAATGAATACAACGTGTGTTGCAGTAGTCCCCTCTAGCCAATGGAATGCCACTGTTATTGCCTCCACCTCCATTCTCATGCTGGAGGTTGTAGTCTCATATGCCAGACTCTCCTTTTTCAAGACTCTTCCATTAGCCTTTGCAATAAAGCCCCAGCCACTACGTCTGTTTCTCACCACTGACCCATCGGTGTAGATTACTATGCCACCTTGATGTGTGTTGCTCTGGATCAGCCTCCACACTTCAAACTCAGTGCGGCCCACTGCCCACTCTCTGCACCCACGACCCAGTGCCATTATTACACCGTGCCAGTCCGTGATGTCCTCCGGAACCCTAACCCACTCTCCCTCATGACCGATGATCTCCAGATTACACACCCGATGCATAGAAAGGTCTGCCTGTGCCATCCAGGACCCTCCTCGCCCTAGTCCATGACCCCTGACCATATCCATTGCCGCATGTAGTGGGCGATCCCCGTCCGAGGCAACCCCCAGGCACCACCTATGCCTATCCGTCATTGTTGATAGCGCCAGGATATGCCTCATGCATGTAATTGGTGTGTCCTTTGTGCACCCCAGGATTAACCTGTATGCGCTCTAACCTTTCAAGCTGGCTCTTTGATACTGTCAGTAGTGTCAGTCTGTCAGCAGCCACAAACAAACCATCAATGACAGAAATTATTCCACATATAACTGTGAAATATTATTGGCACGTATTTCGATTTTTTCAAGTCTATATTTTAGTTCGTCGTTTGTATTTTTTATTATATCAGCTAATGAGGCACTGTAAGGTAAGGGATGATTTTTACGCTAAATAATTTCGGACCGTTGTTGGAAGAGTGCCCTAAACTGAAATGTGGGAGTGGCCTTTCCTTTGGTTTCGACAATCAAACTGTTTGAAACAGCAAGTATAGTAATTAATTAGTATAGGTACAACTAACTAGTTGGTACGTGAACTCGCCTTAGTTTAGATGACTCCTCTCGAAATACCTTCACTTCTTTAGTTGGCCATCATCTTGAAGCAGGAAATAGTCCGTTATTGAGACTGGCAAAAGACCAGAACACAACGGTTTGTTGTGACAACAAACCCGCCATCTTGCTCGACTTTGGGGGAAAAAGAAAGAAAGAAAATAGAGACTGGAATGGAACTTAACATTTCTGTGACAATAATGATAATGATGATGATTACAGTTAATCGGCAGACCAACCTAACTGCGCGTTATGATGATAAAACGTAATAATAAAATAAAGTTTGAGTCGTAAAAGCAGAAATGAAAAGTGCCATATTTTTGTCTACCACAGGGGAGAGCACTCTGGCCTCTCAGTTCTAGCGGACCAAAAGTGAGGGAACCGTGTCGGGTTGGGTCGGTTCCTGTCGGCGGACAACAATGTTTCCCACGTTTCTCTCTCATCTTGTTACACAAGTCATTCTGTCGGAGCTAAACGTACCCAAGTTGTGCTTGCTACTATTTCTCACTGGAGTTATCATTGCGAGTTTGTTTAAATGGTGAGTACAGGACATGTGCATGAAGACCAAAGTCCGACAATCATCTTTTCATCTAAATAAAAATTCTCATGCTGTCGTGTACTTAAGTTTAAAGTAGTAATCGTTTTTAGCAATTTTTGTCATCATTTAAAAATTGGGGTTTTACTTATCAAATCAAACCATGACATTTGGATACAGATTGACAAGACGAATGCAACGGTATTTAATAAAATGTATTTATAATGGAAACTTAAAACTACGTCAATTTTAAGCGGAGATTAGCGACTCTCATGCCATCGTGCCATTACCGGAAATGAAAAAAAGTAATATACGGAGTCACCGAGCGGTGACACACCTTGTCCCGGAAGATGCTCTCTAATTTATCATGCATTCTTTCGACGTCATTCATTCATTCAAATATGTGACAACACGTCATCCTGGGCTTTCCGGGAAAGGTTTGCCTATTATTCCGTGCACAGCGGTTGGTTGAAATCATTCTGACCTTTTATATAAATAAGAATATATTTCATACTTACCGTAATTAATTATTTTTTTGGCGTTCATAGAATTTAATCAATTATATATGTATTTTTGAATTCTGCATACAATTTTAAATATATCTGGAAAGTTTCATCGCTCCAATAGCTTGATATGTGGATGAAAAACAACATATTCTGCGAAGATGTTTTTTTTTTTCTTTGAGATTATCGATCGAACTGGCATGTGCACTTTGTAACACTATTCTGGCGTTGTCCATAGAATTAATTCAATTATAGATGTATTTTTGAATTCTCCATAAAATTTATAATATATTTGGAAAGTTTCATCGCTGTGATAGCTTGAAATGTGGATGAAAAACAACATTTTCGGCGAAGCGTGCCTTTGTGAATGGGGAAACGTATGGCATGCACCATGGTGATTGCTCATGCGCGTATCGATCGCTATGGCATGTACACTTTCACTTTTCAACACTCAAAACGTGCAATTTGACCTACAAAAGTTAAAGAGAACACAAGTTTAAAGATTATTAATAATTTATTTGTATACTTGTACTATCTTTTAATCATTTAACATGACGGAACATATTTTTGAAGTCAGTTTTCATAACCCGCCTATGACCCGTTTGGTTGAGGCAACCTCGCATGCGGAGAAAAATGCAAATGGCAGGCTGAACCGTAATTAATTTTTTTGGCGCTTTCAATAGAAAACCATCAATTACAGATGGATCTTCGAATTCTGCATCAAATTTTTCAGAAATTTGGAAAGTTTCATCGCTAAACTTGCTTTAATTGTGGTTGAAAAACAGGCGATGATGTTATGATCATGAAACCCAAAACGGCAGCTTGACTATATAAATATCTTTGTAGACCAAACATTGTGTTCTTGCTAGCGTAGTCGTAAGCAATCCGCCTGTCACGCGGGAGACCGGGGTTCTATTCCCAGTTGGGCATATGTTTTTTTTTTTTAATTTCTCACAAAATTATTAGGTGATATAATAGAAACTATTAAACATTTTGAACTAAAATATTATATAGAACTAAGAAACTGGAAGTTTGTGAATAAAGTGTGCTCTATGGGTCTGTGCGAGCTGTCGACTGCCGGGGAGCGCATCCCAAGAGGCAGCGGAATGATCGCGTATCAGGAATCGATGATCCAATAGATGTCTTTGTTTAATGTGAATTTTAATTGCCATATAAAATATTGCCCCTGAATCAGTATAGTTTCATCGCTAAACTTGCTCGAGTTGTGGTTGAAAAACAGATTTTCTGCGAAGATGTGACTTTGTGAATTGGAAACCCACAGGTCATGACGATGATGACGGCCGCCGCATATCGATTGCGCTACACTTTTCAACACACAAGACGTGCGATTTGACCTACTAAAGTTAAAGAGAACACAAGTTTAAAGATTATTAATAATTTATTTGTATACTTGTACTATTTTGTAATCATTTAACCTGACGGAACATATTTTTGAAGTCAGTTTTCATATGACCATTTGAGACAATCTCGCACGCACGCACACATACCCGCTGGTGGAGGTAATCAGACACACTGGAGAGTGACACTTACTGGTGAATAGCATGAAAAATCGCAACTCGTCTCACCTTCACATAATTGTGAATATATTCACTTAGAAGTGACATACAGGCATCATTGAGGTACCATTAGATTTTGAATTTCAAGGCCTATCTATAGGTCTTTCACCACAGGCAAGTAGATTTCATACAGCAGCACTATAGGTCTTCAACAACATCCCGATAGGTCTTCCACAACAGTACTACAGTTCTCGAATACCAGTACTTCAGGTCTTGAACAACCGTACTGCAGGTCTTCAACAACCATACTGCAGGTCTTCATCAACCGTACTGCAGGTCTTCAACAACAGTAATGCAGGTCTTCAACAACAGCCCTATAGGTCTTCAACAACAGCACTATTGGTCTTCAACAACAGCCCTATAGGTCTTCAACAACAGCACTATTGGTCTTCAACAACAGCACTATAGGTCTTCAACAGCAGCCCTATATGTCTTCAACAGCAGCCCTATAGGTCTTCAACAACAGAACTGCAGGTCTTCAACAACAGCACTATAGGTCTTCAACAACAGCACCATAGGTCTTCAACAACAGCACTATAGGTCTTCAACAACAGCACTATAGGTCTTCAACAACAGCACTATAGGTCTTCAGCAACAGCCCTATAGGTCTTCAACAACAGCACTATAGGTCTTCAACAACAGCACTATAGGTCTTCAACAACAGCACTATAGGTCTTCAACAACAGGCAACACCTGAAAACCATGAACTACCACCTCTCAGCTGACTTTACTGTCTTGTGGTTAACAAGCCTCTAGCTTGACAATTCTTGACAATATTAGCTGATGTTCTGGAGCTCAGCTCCCGGTGGAGTCTCAGATCGAAATGATGTCCCTATGCCCTCTTCCGGTTGCGAAGTAAACCCTCCAAACCGGAAAAGTCATGTTGCACGTTTTCCTCACTTTACGTGAGAATCACGTTTTCCTCCTGACCAGTGACCACGTCTAGTTTACTCACGAAATAAACTTAGTGTGCGTATTGACCCTTCAATCAAGAACCTTCTAAGTTCTAGAACTTACTAATTTATGCAATCAACCGGCGTCTCCCGAGTTAAATATAACAGGGGAAGTCCCGAATGATTTACTCCCATACAATGGAAATTCTTTGTATGAAGCCAGCTGATTTGACCAAATTTCGCGACACTTGTAAAAGGCTACCTTTGTCATCGCGATTCTTGTTCTGATCTCTTCAAAGCATCTTCTATCAGATGTTATAACTGTTCTGAGATAATTGTACCGATTCACTTGTTTAAGAGTATTTCCATTTACTTGTATATTACATTGTAGTATTTCTTCCTTCCTAGTGACTACCATAATTTGTGTCTTCTTACAATTTAATTCTAACCCTAGTTACCTGAGGTTAATAACATAATGAAATTCTTTACTAGTTTACAAACCCCTGGTTTGGCAACTTAAATTGTGAAAAGCCCAGAGGAAACGGGACAGATTTATGACTGTTGGTTCTGCCATAATGTTCTTGAATTAAAGTATTGTCATGCTTCTTTCTCAGGTTGAAAGGCACAAGAGGAAAAACAAGGCTACAGCTAAGACTAAACTGTTGGTTCTGCAATGAGGATGTGGCAGATCAGCCTGAGAAAGCAGATTCGTGGAGATGCCCGTACTGTGATCAGTATAATGGTTTCACAGAGGTAATTGTCCCCAAAGTGGTTTGTTTGTTTCCTTGGTGCATTGTCTGGCTGGTCCAGCTTGTGGAACACATGTTGTTGCCTTCAGAAAGTCATGCATAAGAATGATGGATTTGAAATGCATAATGATCTCGGAACAGTCATAACATCTGATGGGAGATGCCTGCTTGAAGAGATTAGAACAAGAATCGCCATCACGAAGGTAGCCTTTTGCAAGATGGAAAATATACTGACCAATAAAAAGATGTAATTTGCAACAAGAAAAAGAGTGTTGAGGTGCTACCTGCGCGTTTGTATGGATGTGAAGTGTAGACAATGACAAAGCAGGCTAAAAAACATCTGATGGCTGTGGAAATGTGGTTTCTGAGGTAAACGCAAAGAATACCACGGACAGTCAGAAAAAACCAATGACCAAGTCCTACAACAAACAAATGAAAATGGTAAACTGATTAGAGAAATTAGACGTAGACAGTCACAATTTTTTTGTCACGTTATGAGAAGAAATAAATTGGAGAACTTGGTGACAACTGGCAAGATCGAGGGGAAGAGAATAAGGGGAAGGCAGAGAAGTAAATACCTGAATGGCATGACCACATGGCATGGTCGAGACAAGAACACCGAGCTTATCCAAGTCTCTGGTGATCGAGTGAGATGGCGAAACTTGACCGCCCACGCTTACTGGTATGGCACATTTGATGAATGATCTCACTGAGGTAATTATCATTTCTGTGAGTAACCTCTGAACTCAAGGGTAGAAGAAGAAAGACTAAACAAGACTGTAAGGTACCTCTACATTCCAGAGTAGAAGAGGAAAGACTAAACAAGACTGTAAGGTACCTCTACATTCCAGGGTATAAGAGAAAAGACTGCATTGGAGTTATCTCTGCACTCAAGGGTAGAAGAGGAAACATTAAACAAATGTGAGTTACATAATGGTTGAAGAGGAAAGACTAATTAGGACCATAAGGTACCTATACATGCAAGGGTTACAGAGAAAAAAACCAAACAACACTACGTTACTACTACACTACAAGTATAGGAGTGGAAAGTCTATGACTGGGTGTTGTGATCATCATCATGTGTCCTGCCAACTGGTGTAGGCATGCATGTCTCTCCACAGATATCGGTCCTTGGTGTTCCGAATCGATTCTTCTGCCTATATTCCTCCATGCCACTATCTCTCACTTTCTATTTGTCACGATGTTCTTCAATGCCTCTCTTCTCATCGCATGACCAAAGAATACTGTTTAGTGATATGGCATGTGGAATTAATTATTATAATTTATTTGCTTAACTTTTCTGTGTGATAAATGGCCTATTTATGAAATCTGTTAGGACGGTGACTACAACCAGCCATTGACAGATCAGTTTGAGGTGAAGGAGTTTAAGACGCCCACTGTCTGCTCCCAGTCAGAGTTTATAACGGGCACTTCTGTTCTCTGTGAGAGCTGTACCCAGAACCAAGTGTTGAAACTTCGACAGATTGCAGCTTTTGTGCCGTTCAATGAAGTAAGTACTTCTACTTCATCCAGTATTTGTTCTATTCAGTGAAGTAAGCATTTATACTGTATCCAGTATGTGTATTGTTCTGTGAAGTACTTGTGTTCCATACATTATTTGTACCATTCAGTGCAGTAAGTACTTGTATTCCATCCATTATTTGTACCATTCAGTGCAGTAAGTACTTTTATTCCATTCATTATTTGTACCATTCAGTGCAGTAAGTACTTTTATTCCATCCATTATTTGTACCACTCAGTGAAGTAAGTACTTTTATTCCATCCATTATTTGTACCATTCAGTGAAGTAACTATTTTTTATTCCATCCGTTATTTGTACCACTCAGTGAAGTAAGTACAACTTTTATTCCATCCATTATTTGTACCGTTCAGTGAAATTAAGAGTTAATCAGTCTTCGGGAAACCTTGTGCGGTTGATAGACTATGAAAGTCCAAGCGCCACCGTCTCTCAACACTTGCTATTTGCGGCCATGAAGTTGACAAAGAAAATGCATTTTGTGTACTGTATTCGACGAACAATAAATGAATACTAAAATATACAGAGACCATAGCAATCAGTCGCCTAAAACGGGTTGTGCGAACAGTAAGCTTTCACAGTGATTGCATTTATAATGGGGATAACAATGCTTCACTCTCGAACCATATCAGTGACTATGTGGTATGTGTTTCAGACAACATATGATTGATTGATTCACTTGATATGACATATAACTCTGCAGCATGCACCTGGCTACGTGCAGTTAAATATGCCAGGCAATACACTGTGAAACATTGTTTTGTGGCTTCTATGTTTACATTCACTAAAGGATTACATTGTTTTGAATTTGAGGAAATGTTTGACTTAAAGAACCTTGTCTTGAGGAATGTGTGGACTTGTCTTTAGGGAATATGTGGACTTTATTAGATGGGCAAATCTTGAGGAATATCTGTACTCTTAGAAAACGTTACATTTAAGAGAAATATATTCTAGTCTTTACAGGATATGTGGACTTCAATAGACTGGCTTATCTTGATGAAAATCTGGACTTTTAGGAAACGTTACATTTAAGAGAAATATTTTCTAGTCTTTGCAGAATATCTGGACTTCAATAGATAGACAGATCTTGAGGAATGTCTTGATATGTAGAAATGTTAGCTATAGGTAAATGTCTCCTAGTGTTTGTTGAGTGGCAGCGTGGGTTTATTTTCTGCACCTGTCGGTTGAACTTACACATTGACTTCTTGTTCAGAAAGCAATGGCAAGCTACTGAATGTAACATTGTCTAGAATATTAAACAGGGGTTGATCGCAACATCCTGCAAAGGTCATGTAATATTGTGTTTTTTTACACTGTGTTACATCCATTCAGTTACATTGTGTTACATCTATTCAGTTACTTTGTGTTTCATCCAGTCAGTTATGTTTAGAACATGAAATGTTAAGAGTTTATCACTGAACTGACGACCATATCTTTGCCACCAGGCCAGCTATGATGATGAGGTGGCTGTCTACCGAAGCTACCTGGAGCACAGATACAGCCTTTGTGACAAGTGTAGGAAGCAGGTCTCCAACTATCTGACTGACCAGGACAAGAAGTTGGTCAGTAAAATGACCGATGACCAGTTGAGTTTGTTGGATCGGCTGAAGGAGAAGATAAAGACTGCCAGCCATGATCATCAAGTAAGCATTTTGTACACAATCACACAGGTTAACACTCACACACAGGTGTACAGTCTTACTCAAGTACACAGTCAAACACAATCACACACAGGCACACAATCACACACAGTAAATATAACTCTAGAAATATGTGATAGTCAGCTACATGGCAAAGGGGTTAAGGATGTGGTTCGTGATCCCGCATACCCACATTCGAAACACAGATGTGCACGGTTTGGCAGCAGACCATGTTGCGTTGGTTTTTTATTAAATGGTATGGGTGCCAGACTTCAGAAAGCAATGGCAAACTACTGAACTTAAACTTGCCAAGAGATCACAACAGAAAAAATGCTGATGTTGACTGCAATGTCCTGTAAAGGATATGCAACTAACTTTTTAACTTTTAATATGTGATAGGACTGGGACTTGCCATGAGTGATCCATCTCTATTAACATATGTTCAAGCGACAAGGATGCTAACTGTCTATGTCACAGTCTGGTTTGATACACATTAACATATGTTCTAGTGTCGAGGATGCTGTCTACGTCTCAGTCTGTTTTGATACACATCTCCATTAACATATGTTCAAAGGGTTAAGGTTGCTAACTGTCTTCGTCACAGTCTGTTCTGATACACATCTCCATTAACATATGTTCAAAGGGTTAAGGTTGCTAACTGTCTTCGTCAGTCTGGTTTGATACACATCTCCATTAACATATGTTCAAAGGGTTAAGGTTGCTAACTGTCTTCGTCACAGTCTGGTTTGATACACATCTCCATTAACATATGTTCAAAGGGTTGAGGTTGCTAACTGTCTTCGTCACAGTCTGTTTTGATACACATCTCCATTAACATATGTTCAAAGGGTTGAGGTTGCTAACTGTCTTCGTCACAGTCTGTTTTGATACACATCTCCATTAACATATGTTCAAAGGATTGAGGTTGCTAACTGTCTACGTCTCAGTCTGTTTTGATACACATCTCCATTAACATATGTTCAAAGGGTTGAGGTTGCTAAGTGTCTTCGTCACAGTCTGGTTTGATATACATCTCCATTAACATATGTTCAAAGGGTTGAGGTTGCTAACTGTCTTCGTCACAGTCTGTTCTGATACACATCTCCATTAACATATGTTCAAAGGGTTAAGGTTGCTAACTGTCTTCGTCACAGTCTGGTCTGATACACATCTCCATTAACATATGTTCAAAGGGTTAAGGTTGCTAACTGTCTTCGTCACAGTCTGGTCTGATACACATCTCAATTAACATATGTTCAAAGGGTTGAGGTTGCTAAGTGTCTTCGTCACAGTCTGGTTTGATACACATCTCCATTAACATATGTTCAAAGGGTTGAGGTTGCTAACTGTCTTCGTCACAGTCTGTTCTGATACACATCTCCATTAACATATGTTCAAAGGGTTAAGGTTGCTAACTGTCTTCGTCACAGTCTGGTCTGATACACATCTCCATTAACATATGTTCAAAGGGTTGAGGTTGCTAAGTGTCTTCGTCACAGTCTGGTCTGATACACATCTCCATTAACATATGTTCAAAGGGTTAAGGTTGCTAACTGTCTTCGTCACAGTCTGGTCTGATACACATCTCCATTAACATATGTTCAAAGGGTTGAGGTTGCTAAGTGTCTTCGTCACAGTCTGGTCTGATACACATCTCCATTAACATATGTTCAGGTGTCGAGGATATTAACTGTCTATGTCACAGTTTGTTCTGATACACATCTATCTCTCTGGGCCTCATTGTTTTGGAGTCTGTTGGCAATCAGATACACACAGTCTTGGAGGAACATGCCAACATAAGCCTACCCCTAGCCAGTTTGTATGTGCTGTGGTGAATCATGGCTGATTACATTCTAATATGCCTCAGACTTGAAGTTCCAGCATCTGTCTGGTACACTCCACTGGTTTCTGAGCTTGGGGAGGGGAAGGAGACCTCTGTGACACAGCCCCTGTGTAGTTGGTACATTGATAGTAGGCATGGAGGAAGGTCACCGCCAACCTCACTCCCATAGATGCAACTTCATTTTAGGACTTGGACAATCTGAATGCCCATGGATAATAGTTAAATACAGTTCATGGTTTTGTCTTCCAGAGAATTGGTAAATAAGAACAGAAGACCTTGAATGTTCTTTTTTGTTTTGTGTGTGAATATAATCTGAAACAAAAAGAGTAAAGAACAAATGTATCATTTTTTGATTTAGTCACCACTGCGTTCAATGCAAGTTTTCCTGTGTGGATAAAATGCTTGGATTCCTGTAGAAAAGATTCTCTGGGGTCACTATTCGGTGTGCCTGACACGCTGCGAACAGTCTGCTCAAGAAGTCACGCCATTTAGAAACTTCCTACTCCACTCATATACTTGCTGGACTGATAGACATGCATCACCACAGTGGACCTTCATTCATCAATGAATTTCTATAGGTTTCACCCTTTACTGATCAACGGACAACAGCTTTTCTTTGGCGCATGTCAAAAGTGGGGCAGCCATCTTTAAACTGTCCTTATGACTTCATCATATTTTTCTGAACCATGGTGTCGCATGCTTAACACTCTTGACATTCTTAACAATATTGACAGGTTACGAGACAATGGCATGGTTATTGTAATTTCTGTCACACTTTTAAGGTTTTCATTTGAAGCACCCTCTTGGGTAAATACAGCTCATGGTCTTGTCTTCCAGAGAATTGACAAATAAGAACACAAGCATGCATGTATAACACAATCACACAATCGACATGTAATGTCCGTTTGTAGTTTCCATGGTCTCTTTAGCATAAATACGAAAGATCGCAAATTTGGTCTAATTTATGTTATTGTGTTTACATTATTAATTATTCCATTTTGTTTCTTACTTTGTTTTCTCTGTAGAATAAGTGTGAAGGAATCTATGTTTGGTCATGTTTATATTATTATTTTGATATTAATTTGTCATTCCAGTTTGTATTTTATGTTATTTTATCTATTATAAGTTTAGCTTATTGTTTTAATATTTAATGATACATCATTGGGAGCAAGTCGCCGCTGAACATGTTGCATGAAGGGCAAATATCAGAAATGGAATAAAGACAAAGGAGAAAATGATTGCAGATAAGTCACACACCGAGCGTGCGAGATGTAAGATGGTGCATGATGGTGGAAATTACCATGTGTACACATGCATCCACCATGGACGAACATTTACAGCGTAAATTGGCCTTATAAGTCAATTCGCTACTGCCATGCATCGTATTTATTATGCCCTTTTGAAGCATAATGTAACAAACTATCGTCTGTCAAGTCGGCAAGGTGCCAATGATGATGATTTAATATTTATATTTCCATTTTGCATTTTATGTTATTTTATCTCCTATACATTTATGTTATTGTTTTCACATTTATCATTCCAGTTTGATTTGATGTTTCTTTATCTCTTTGGAATAAATGTGAAAGAACACAAATTTGCTCATATTTATTTTATTTTCATCATTCCAATTCGTATATGAAGTTTATTTTATTTCTTTAGAATGAATACAAAAGAAACAAATTTAGTCAAGTGTATGTTAGTTTCTATAATATTTATCATTTCCAGTTTGTATTTAATGTTATTTTATCTATTTAAAACAAATATGAACGAACATATGTTTGGTTATGTTCACATTGTGTTCATATGATTCATCTCCTCAGACGAGAGACACACCACCTCACCAACCAGTCCTGCCTCGCTTGATGTTCATCTTGTGCGTCTGTGCTGGTATTTGCCATGTCATCTTTAGCCTTGCCCTGTACTCTGTGTCACTATCATCTGGAGCTCCTTCAGACGTGCCTAGCGTCAGTCGGGCAGTCCGATTATACTTCAGTGTTCTGCCAGATTGGCTTGCTGTGTGGGGAGAAGTGATAAGCACATATTGTGGTTGTGCTTTCTGCTTTGGAGGACTTTTAGCGGCTGGTAAGAACAGGTTAGTGAATCTTTATATACACCACTTTTGTACATTGGTATTGGCAGGTTAGTGAATTTTTATATACACCACTTTTTACAGAAAATAAATATGTAGTAGAAACATCGTGAGTCTGTCCGCCGGCCAGGTATGTGCAGTGAGTTAATGTTGAAATATTTGCTGTCATTTTGCAGCTTGTACCCAGTGGATGCTGTTCACTTAACTCTGTGGCTGATGTTGACACTTCTGACCTCCGCCACTCCCACTGCCGTTGCATCCTGGTTTCACGTACCCCGAGGCAGGATTCTCATGGCTGGAAGCAACTTGTTAGTGTCGCTTGTCTGCTGTTTGAGAAGTCGGCGACCGAGACACTTCATGTCACCAACCGTACACAAGTAGGTAGATGCAGTGTGTTGGTTTGTTGCGTTGTAGTTTTGTGTTTATCTGAGACACTTCACAGCACCAACCGTACACAAGTAGGTAGATAGACTTATCCCAGTGATTGTTGTTTTTTGTTAATATAATGGTGGTTTTGTTCTGTTGTGTTTGGTCAAGGTTTACCATTTTTTGCATACATATATATCCATAAGTGCACCATTCACCTCTCACAGATACATAAGAGAGTTCTCAGCACAGCTCACAAACTCCTTAGCACTTGCTAGGATCAGTTTGTGTGAGTAATGGAATCACACATGCTTTCAATATTATTTTTGTTGGTAACTTTTGTAATGTTGAGATTTGCCTAGGCAATTCCCTGCTCTGATCTTTTTCCTACTACTGAAGGATTTTTAACCTGTGCATTGGTCCTTTGAGTTCTTACCTTTTTTGTGTGAATCCAATCCACTTTCACAGGATCCTTCTTTTCCTTGTTACATTAAAAAACCTTGCTGAATGAATCGAACTAGGTCTTTATAGACCAGATGCAGATGATTTATCTAGGCCACTGTGCCACCAGTTGTTGTTTATGTGAAGTCTAATTTACAGTCTATATTTGGCAAGTGGTGAGCCACAGGTTGCCTTGATTTTATCAGTTTTGTGGGGAACTTTTCAAAAAAAAAATTTTGTTGATTTGTTTTACTGATATTTCCCTTCTTACACTTACACCGCTTTCCTCAACAAATCCTTCTTCTTCTAGAAAACAGATGAGCCAGCCACATGCAGCAGAGAAAGGGTCACGAAACAGTGTAACCTGCGATTCTGGCAAGGAAGATCACAGGGAACCTGCTTTACCTCCATCAGCTCTACCTTCACCTCTATGTGCCAACAGTGATGGGATATCTCAGGTTGAACACGTTCAGCAGAACATGGAGAGTTTAACCCTGGGATTAACGAAGAGGTCCGGTGAGTTGGTTTGGGTTGTTGAATAAATACACGTTGACGTTCACATTTTCCCATGATGAATTTAAATAATGAAGACAAACAATGGATTGCATGATTTATTGCCTGGCATATTTTCGCTGCATCTTGTCAGGTATATACTGCTGAAATCACACAACATAAACTAAAGTTATTAGATAAATCCTTCAAGCTGAAATATACACATATGCACACAGTAATTTCAATTGTTTACCACAGTAATTTTAAACTGACTATCATGTCTTTCTGTTTGCACAAGACTGGCTTCTGCCGATTAATGGCGATTGCTTCAGCAACCTTTAACGAGCGACCATTTTGTGTGTTAAACAACATGTTGACGATGTCTGTGGGCTTGGGCACCAGTATATCCACATAAGACAGAACATTGTATTTCAGTAAACTGAGAAATCTTACTGTGTGTGGTTGTTCAGATAAAACAAGGCTGCAGGGGGTCTCTATACAACAGAAGAGGAAAGACTGAACATTACTCCAAGTTAACTCTACATCCTAGGGTAGAGGAGGAAAGATAATTGCTGGTAGGTGCCTCTATATTGTAGGGTAGAAGAAGAATGGCTAAACATCACTAGTAGGTACCACTTTCCTCTAGGGGAGTCAAGAACCAACATAATAGAACTTGGGACATTCTCATACACTCTCCGTCCTCATCTGCAACAACTAGCTAAGAGTCCTGATACTAAAGCTTTAGGGTAGAAGAGGAAAGACATAATAAGACTTTAAGGCTCCTCTACATCCTAGGATAGATTAAGCATCACAGGTTATCATTACACTATAGGTTAGAAATGTAAAGACAAAATAATATGACTTTAAGGCTCCTCTACTTCGCATACTTTTGTGTGGATGTGAAGCGTGGACAATGAGCAGACAAGCTGAAAAACATCTGATGGCTGTGGAACTGTAGTTTCTAAGGAAAATGCACACAATACCATGGAAAGACACACAAAAATCAATGACCAAGTCCTACAAGAAACAAATGTAAACCGTAAACTGATTAGAGAAATTAGATGTAGACAGTCACAAGTTTTTGGACACGTTATGAGAAGAAATAAATTGGAGAACTTGGTGACAAATAGCAAGATTGAGGAGAAAAGAACAAGGGAAGGCAGAGAAGTAAATACCTGGATGGGTTGGCCACATGGTATGGTCGAGACAAGAACAGAGAGCTGATCCACGACTCTGGTGATCGTATGAGATGGCGAAACATGATCGCCCACACTTAACGGTGTGTCACATATTGATATCATGACATCCCAGTGTAAAAAGGGAAAGACTAAACATTAAAGGTAGGTACTGGAAGGCCCCAGTTAATATCTGGGTTACGTTCTTAGAAAACATGACTTTAAGTGAAACGACGTATAGCGAAACATTACTTCCCATAGACTTAAATGAAATACGGTATATTATGTAATGTTTATTTTGGTGGTTGTTATTTGTTGGCTAAATAGAGGATGGGTTGGAGGGCGAGTGGTAGAATTATTGGGACATAGAGGCATTAAAACCACGACTCGCTCCAAAACTATCATCAGCACTACTAGTACTGCTCTCACCCACTTTCTTAGCTAGATTTTCATAGAGAGACTTTGCTTTCTCTTGGATAACCATCTGCTCACAGGCTTATTCCGTTGGTTCTGGTCTTCAATCCAGACGGCCAATAGTGCTTCCATGTTCTCCATAAGAGTACCTTTGTTACGAGTGATCTTGGAAGCGCTCAAAGGGGTTAAGTTTTTAGCTTGATTCTGTCAGCACCTGCACGAATTGTCCTTACCGTGGTTGGAGGTAAACCATGGACTTTACTGATATCAACAGCCCGATTGCCAGCCTCAAAACAACGTAACACATCTAACTTCACCTCAAGAGTAACACTTTTCCTGGTTCACTTACAACCAGACATACTATCAGCACTGACTTAACTCATAATTATGGGTGATTTCACGATAAAATCCTGAGAAAACGCACTGCACAAATTGTAGCATGGTGACGTTAATGCAGCATAGCAACACAGGTGACGACGTTATAGCGGAACATAGCAATGTAAAGTGAAATTATGTCTCATTGTGACAACGACGTTATAGTGAAACAACATAAACCGAAGCGACATATAGCGGGGCCTTCCTGTACCATTACCCTCTAGGGTAAAAATGTTCAGACAAAATAATAAGACTTTAAGGCTCTTGTATATCCCGGGGTAGAAAAGAAAATACATCATGACTGCTGGTACTTCCTGTATGAATGAGTGTTTACATGTACGAGTTGAGTGGCTTGGTCTGTCTGTATTATTGATTGCATGTACAAGTTTGGTGGTTGACCTGTCTGTATGATTGAGTGATTGCATGTACAAGTTTGGTGGTTGACTTGTCTGTATGATTGAGTGGTTACATGTACAAGTTTGGTGGTTGACCTGTCTGTAAGATTGAGTGATTACATGTAACAAGTTTGGCGGTTGGCCTGTCTGTATGATTGAGTGATTACATGTACAAGTTTGGTGGTTGGCCTGTCTGTATGATTGAGTGATTGCATGTACAAGTTTGGCGGTTGACCTGTCTGTATGATTGAGTGATTACATGTACAAGTTTGGTGGTTGGCCTGTCTGTATGATTGAGTGGTTACATGTACAAGTTTGGATGGTTGATCTGTCTGTATGATTGAGTGATTACATGTACAAGTTTGGCGGTTGACCTTCTGTGTGATTGAGTGATTACATGTACAAGTTTGTTGGTTGACCTGTCTGTATGATTGATTACATGTACAAGTTTGGTTGTTAACCTGTCTGTATAATTGAGTGATTGCATATGCAAGATATATTCTGTCTGTTTATATATTTGAGATATTTCTATCTATCAGCATCAAGTTCCAGTGTGTGGTCGCTCCCAGCAGTTGTCGCAGCCTCCAGTGTGTCCCCAGATTCCACCACTGACCGAATGACCCCTTCACGTGTCCAGAGCTCACCAAATATTCTCTCTCCCAGCAAGTTAACTTACCTCAGTTTGGATTCAGATATGACCGGTCAGTGTCAGTGGTGTTGACTGCAAGGGATATGCAACATTGTTTTTTTTTTTTTAAATGTCGGGGAAATATGTAAATGTTGGTATCTGTGTAATTGTCAATGTTAGGGGTCTATGTAAAGGTCAGTGTTGGGAAATATCTAAGAGTTATTGTTGAAAATCTGTGTATCTCATTGTGTGAATCTCATTGTTGGGATCTGTGTAAATGTCATTGTTAGGATATGTGAATCTCATTATTGGGATCTCTGTGAATCTCATTGTTGGGATCTGTAAATGTCAGTGTTGGGATCTGTGTCTCAGGGAAGGTTAACCCGGTCAACAAATGCCCACAGACGTCGGATGTGTCAGCCTGACAGCCAAAAACACAGCTCTGCTGTAAACAGGCACAATGCAATCACATCTGGAAAAAAAAACTCCGGATGAATGCAGGAGAAGGATCTGTGTGAATCTCATTGTTGGGATCTGTGCATATGTCAGTGTTGGGATCTGTGTAAGTGTCATTGTTGGGATCTGTGCATATGTCAGTGTTGGGATCTGTGTAAGTGTCATTGTTGGGATCTGTGTGAATGTCATTGTTGGGATTTGTGAAATTGTTAACCTTGTTTATTTGAATAAAGAACACAATTTAACACTTTACTGACCAGCAATCCGGAGCTTTATTGTCTCCCATTACCAAGGGTGTTTGTGGGTTATTTTTTTTAAATGACTGTTTTTTTAAATTAAATTCATTAAAAATTTAAAAACGAACGTAGGGTGTTGAAATTTTCAGAGCACCATTATGAATGGTTATTACACGTGAAAAAATATGTTTTATGCAAATTCGTCGCATGATCATGGTGGCCATCTTGAATTTGTTTGGCTATTTATAGTTTTCATAGTTTTTGGTGAATTTGTTCACGCCAAAGCTATAAAATGTTAGGGACATGGTTGGCAATGAATAAAATAAGCTCAATATGAGCACTAATTTAACGGTTAACCAAATATGTTAACACTGAAAAGTAACCCCAAAAAAATTAAATAAAGTGGGGTGAAAAAAATTGTTAATTTCTACACTGTATTGTGTTTTTTCTTTGGTGTGTTGTTTCTGTGATATTTTAGTATTAGTATTTGTGAATTCTTACCTCTAGTTGAAGTCTGAGCTACCTCCTTCATTAACTGGGGTTGAAGTTGTAGCTGTAGACATCTGCAAGAATCTTTGTCTGGAACGTTGATAATCCTGAACCGTGTGGTATAACTTGAAACATGGTGTCAGGCATAGAGGTGTATTCAAATCTGGGCAGTACATGCAAGTCTGGCTTCTTTTACCTGCATCCTTACACACTTTACAGTCTGGTTTGTACCTTGGCTTTTCATATTTTTCAATAATATGGCGCTCAGTAAGTCGTGATGTCATGACTTGTGGTCTTGAAGGTGTTACGCTGCGCCGAAGAACAGCAGGTCCAATAATAACAAGACTGACATCCTGCCTAAACCTCTTTGCAGTGATCTTATTTGTAGAGTTGGTAGTGTTGTAGCTTACATGCCCATTGACCAGAGCAGTGTCAACTAGACAATGGTATAATGGCAGGTACCATTTATAGGATCTATGTGGATAGGTGTAGCTTGCACTCAGTTGGCCAAACTTTGGAAGTTGTCCCAACACAACCTTCATTATTTGCCTTTCCAGTGTAAATCTCTAGTTTCAGGCAGTACTGGGTTTTGGCATCAGTAAGTACAAATAATTTGAGTCCCCACTTTGTCGGCTTTGCTGGCAGGTATTGCTTGAAATATATCCTGCCTTTGAACCTCACCATGGATTCGTCTGTTGATAACTCCCGTCCCAGTGTGTAGTGTTTCCTGCATGTAGGCAATATGATGTCTAGTAAAGGTCTGAGCTTGAACAAGGGGTCATGCCCAGGCTGTCTTCTTTCAATTCTAAAATCATTATTATTGAAATGAAGATTTCTGTGAAGCTGTTGGTATCTGTTCCGACTCATGGCCTTCGAATATGCTGTTACATTCAGCCAAAAATTCTTAAACCAGTAGTCTGAATCTGCTGGTTTACAACACATTCCCATCCCAATCTGAAGGTCTTTGAATGCAGAAATTTCAACTGCATCAGTTTGATAACAAGTAAGTTTTTTGTACATGGCATTTCCTGTGTACTGAGCGAGGTGATGTTCACCATACCTGTTGACTTGACATGTGATCACATCTATGGCAGTGTCAGGGAAAAAAAGCTTGAAAAAATCTATGGGCATAAACCCAGTTGTGTCTGACGCGACACCCTGCTGTTCTTTGTATGGAGGAACATTGTCTAACTCAATAAGTTAATTTTGAGGAGCCTTTCTCCATTTCCAAACAGAATTTTCAGCTGTAGAAATGTTCTGGTCTCTTGTGTCACACCCACTTCTTTCTTCAGAAGTACCTTCATTGCCGCCGTCATCAATTTCAACATCATAGTCGCTACTTTCAGTCGCCATATCATTCACTTCTGCATCTCTACTTAGCCAGGAATCGTTGCTTTCAGCTCCAAATTCGCTGGCAGAGTCAGAATCCTCTTTATTATGAGCCTGGTCTTTGTCATCAGATATGATGAAAATGCTGGAGTTTCAATTGTGACAAAAATTTACAAAATTTCACTAAAAAAAAACACAATTAAAACCACTCAAAACAATATCATGCATGGCACAGCCATATTGGAATAAGTGAAACAACTGGATAAAGCGTGATTCGGTGGCTATCAGTAATGCCGTCTGTTTGAAATCCGCATGCCGCTAATTCGGCAATTGTCGAAGTTGGTCACCAAGGCCTATAGCCGGAAATTCGTCGATCATCGAAGTTAGTCAGCAAAGTGTTAATGCCCGGCATATTTTGCTGCATCTTGTCTGATGCATAATTAGAACTCCATAAGTTGAAGCAAACAAATGGGTCCTTGTGGCTGAAACACGCAGATGTAACCGCCTGTGTGGCTGAAACACGCAGATGTAACCGCCTGTGTGGCTGAAACACGCAGATGTAACCGCCTGTGTGGCTGAAACACGCAGATGTAACCGCCTGTGTGGCTGAAACACGCAGATGTAACCGCCTGTGTGGCTGAAACACGCAGATGTAACCGCCTGTGTGGCTGAAACACGCAGATGTAACCGCCTGTGTGGCTGAAACACGCAGATGTAACCGCCTGTGTGGCTGAAACACGCAGATGTAACCGCCTGTGTGGCTGAAACACGCAGATGTAACCGCCTGTGTGGCTGAAACACGCAGATGTAACCGCCTGTGTGGCTGAAACACGCAGATGTAACCGCCTGTGTGGCTGAAACACGCAGATGTAACCGCCTGTGTGGCTGAAACACGCAGATGTAACCGCCTGTGTGGCTGAAACACGCAGATGTAACCGCCTGTGTGGCTGAAACACGCAGATGTAACCGCCTGTGTGGCTGAAACACGCAGATGTAACCGCCTGTGTGGCTGAAACACGCAGATGTAACCGCCTGTGTGGCTGAAACACGCAGATGTAAACCGCCTGTGTGGCTGAAACACGCAGATGTAACCGCCTGTGTGGCTGAAACACGCAGATGTAACCGCCTGTGTGGCTGAAACACGCAGATGTAACCGCCTGTGTGGCTGAAACACGCAGATGTAACCGCCTGTGTGGCTGAAACACGCAGATGTAACCGCCTGTGTGGCTGAAACACGCAGATGTAACCGCCTGTGTGGCTGAAACACGCAGATGTAACCGCCTGTGTGGCTGAAACACGCAGATGTAACCGCCTGTGTGGCTGAAACACGCAGATGTAACCGCCTGTGTGGCTAGGGCAGTCATGAAGTGACTACCATGTCTTTCTGTTTACATAGTGGAGGATGTTAGTGGTGGATAGCTGCAACAGGCATGACATTGGTTGTTCTTGGTATAAAATACACAATATACATTCTGTTTTTTTGACCCGTGGTACAGACAGTTCAGTAGTAAGTACCCTGCAAAATAGTTTTGTTTATATTATTTCATGATGTTGTTTTTTATGTGTGTGTAATTTTGTGTTTTGTTTCACATTTCTTTTACAGCCGTTGGCCAATGTAATGTCTCTAGGAGTCCATCTCCATGGATGCAGATAAATGAAGGTCTGCAGACCAAGGGCAGCAACAATAGAAACCACAAGAACCACGTTATCAAACTCAAACATGCAGATGATGCTGAAGCACACCTGGTATCATCGTTCCGCTCTCACAGACTTGGTCCGTCAGAAGCCAGCAGGTTAACTGCAGGAACAACGGACAGATTACAGACTTCTAGTAATGCCTACAGGTCTGCTGGTAGATCTTCATTATCTTCTGTCTTACCAGATGTTGGACCATGTGATTCTCAAACTCCAGAAAGTAAACATCTTCAGTTGTCGACTTCCATGAAAGGAAATGACAAGTATCACAGTGATAACGTGGCAAGGAAAGATTCAAATCTCCAGGCGCGCCTTCATAGACAGAATAGGACATCTGTAGGTAGAGGACTTAATAACAACATGTTTAATAGCCCTGAGCCCGTGGTAGGCAAGCTTCATGACATTACCCCTAGACGATCGCAGAGAATTGCGATGAAGGGGAAACTCCCCAAACCCTGGCCATTGAAGAAGTCGTGGAGTTGTAACATTGTGAGTGATATTGGACCTGTAGGGAGGTCAGATTTTTGGCAGGCGAGAGATTTTCTTGTCTCTGGCCAGGTTTGGGGTAGACAATTTTCACACAACTCGGTAAATTCTACTCTGGCATCAGATTTATTGCCGGTTCAGGAATTAAGAGTTGATTCTCATGTCTGCCAAGCAGCTGTGGCAAATAACAAGGATGAAAGGCTCAAGTGTGATAACTTTCTTGTGAAACGTAATCCGTACAGGCGGGATATATCACATCAGGTGATGGATTCTTCCGATGATGACTATGACGAGAGTGACGGCTTGAAGCAGGTGACTTTCAGGAATAAATTTCCAGATAAGAAACTAAGAAGAAATGGTAGGTTTCTTTGTTTGCTATGGGATTTGTGTATTTCATTCCATAATCAAGACAATATATTTTCTTTCTTCAGTTTCTTCTCTTTAGTTAGTTAGTTAGTTAGTTAGTCGCAGTTCCAACTTCACAGCAACGGGTCGTCCCCATTATGCTCCATTCCTGTGCCAGTGAATATCACTGGCCTTCTCTTTGCATTCTTCTCTTTGCATGTTGCTGTCGTTTTTTTTTTCTCATGTTCTAAATTCCTTTTCTGATACTTTTAATTTTCCTCTAGATCTTTTCCTTCTCCTCTTTTTCTTCTTCTTCTTCTTCTTCTTCTTATTATTATTATTATTATTATTATAATTATTATTATTATTATCCTTTCTGCCGGCTCCCTGGCCGAGGGGTTAGCAGCTTTCTCTGTTAACCACCGACTACTCTCATGGTTGGCGTGAGCGCATGAGAATTGGAAGCGGTTGGAGTCACGTCAGTGACTTATGACAGTATGGAGCCGGTCGCTCAGAAAGTCGTGGCGTGCTGATGAGCGTAATCTAGCCTAGGAATCAACATACAGCTGAAAGATGCTGATGTTGACCGCAATATCCTGAAACAGGATGGAAACGCTGGGGAAAAAAAATATCCTTTCTGCTTCTTATTATCCCTGGCTCTCATTCTTTTTCTTTGGCATAGTGATTTATCTTGTTTGCCTTTCTTCCATCTTCCCTCTGTCTCATCTCCTTTATTAGAAAATTCCTCATGAAGTATAAACATTAAGCCAAGCTTTGCCTAGTTATGCTTCCCATTGGCACCTGTTTTACAGTTTGTTGTTGGTCTTGCCAACAAGAGCTTTTCTCCACGACAATTGCTTTAGTTTGGGGGATGCTTGTTTAATTAAAACAAACATAATTGTTCAGAGAAACGTTTTGCAGTTGTAAATTTGAACAGAGCAGACACAACAGACTGCACTAATTTATGGCCTGGCATGTCTCGCTGTATCCCATCAGCTGCATACTACAGAATTAAATATGTTATGAAATGAATAGATGAATCATTTTTTGGTTGAAATACATTGTCACACTGTATTCATCGTGTGAACTACCTCGGCTACAACTCATGAGACCATCACCTCAACATTGAGCATAACGTTTAGTAGTTTGCCATTGCTTTTTTCACAAGAGGTCAATGTTTAATTACAACTAACCAGTCTAGGGAATAAAATCACTACCCCGCCATTAGCACACACACTGTTTAAGAGCGAGTGAGCGTAACCTTTCAGCTAAGCTGACCTCTGATCATAGCTTTGAGTACTCATTTGTTTTGTTTGAACTAAACAGGTACACACAAACATCAGCAGTTGCCAGCTTGTTAACTTGTAGTTGTTTTTTAACAGTATTGGAGTAAGATCTGAGACAATGTGTGTTGTGTATTTGAACAGAAAAAGGATTCATCTATTCACTTTATATCACCCAGTGTCGTGTCTCCACCTGACGGAAGTGTGTGTGTGGGGGGGGGGGGGGGGGGGGGGGGGGGGGGGGGGGGGGGGGGGGGGGTGGTGGTGGTTGTGTGTTCTGGTGAGCCCCAAAAGCTATGCCGGTGGTAGCATAGCTACTGGTAGGGTCTCCCATGTTTGACAATTCGAGGGATGGGAACCAGACGAAGAGAACACACACCTGTTGCTTTGTAGGTAGACTCGGGGAAGGAAAAGGCCGGGGAAAACAAATATGGGGTGAAATGCCCGTTGAAGTCAGACATACTGAGCCACAGGCTTGACAAAACAGTGCAGTACATTGCTCTTTTTGATGTCACTTTGTATTATATTTAATTTTGTTGTGATAAAATACCTGATACAAAAAAATTGCATATCCTTTACAGAACATTGCAGTCAATTCTGTAATTGTTTGGCTGTTGTGATTTCTTGGTATGTTTGCGTTTAGTAGTTTGCCATTGCTATCTAAATGACCAGCACTCATACCATTATATAAAAATCGGCGCAATGCGGTCAGCTCCCAACTCGCCCGCAGCTGTGTTTCATGCGTTGTGTGTGGGGTTACGAACTGGGCTCATAATTTCTTTGCTGCAGCGCCAGCTGACAATGTACAACAAAATATTCCGGTGTTAGGCCAGCATGGCCGAATGAATAACAACATGTTCTTAAAAGTTCTGGTGTGCTGATGCCGAGGTATGGGATTTCACCCCCACACCCGACAGTTGGACTAAGATGTTGACTTCTCGTCCTTGACTTGGGGATGTAAATTACAAGTGCCTGTGAAGTTAGAGTGGGTTCGCCTGATGACGAGGGACACTGGTAACAGGGAAAGCTAATCCACACTCAAAATTCAGTCCAGTGCTACTAGAAGTAGTGTGAATGGACTGTTTAAGTTCAAAACGAGCGAGCGCCAAAAAATAAAAAATAAAATCATGTGTAAAGACATGCAAATCTCAAGAAGTGTCACTGGTCAGCACGGCTTAACTGTTGTCACAAATTGTTGTACTGTGTATGAGAGATGTACCATTAATATGAAACTGTTTGTTGAAGCATAACTGTTGTCACAAATTGTTGTACTGTGTATGAGAGATGTACCATTAACATGAAACTGTTTGTTGAAGCATAACTGTTGTCACAAATTGTTGTACTGTGTATGAGAGATGTACCATTAACATGAAACTGTTTGTTGAAGCATAACTGTTGTCACAAATTGTTGTACTGTGTATGAGAGATGTACCATTAACATGAAACTGTTTGTTGAAGCATAACTGTTGTCACAAATTGTTGTACTGTGTATGAGAGATGTACCATTAACATGAAACTGTTTGTTGAAGCATAACTGTTGTCACAAATTGTTGTACTGTGTATGAAAGATGTACCATTAACATGAAACTGTTGTTGAAGCATAACTGTTGTCACAAATTGTTGTACTGTGTATGAGAGATGTACCATTAACATAAACTTTGTTGAAGCATAACTGTTGTCACAAATTGTTGTACTTTGTATGAGAGATGTACCATCAACATGAAACTGTTTGTTGAAGCGTAACTGTTGTCACAAATTGTTGTACTATGTATGAGAGATGTACCATCAACATGAAACTGTTTGTTGAAGCATAACTGTTGTCACAAATTGTTGTACTATGTATGAGAGATGTACCATCAACATGAAACTGTTTGTTGAAGCATGACTATTGTCACGAATTGTTGTACTTTGTATGAGAGATATACCATTAACATGAAACTGTTTGGGTCTTCCATCCTACAGATCTCTCGTGGACCTGGCTGTTGATCGGCGTGCTCATGGGAGCCAGCCTCACCACAAATGTCTTCCTGGTGTGTCAGAGATGGTGGGCCCAGGCGCAGCCTCTTTGATGATGGAGTTTTTTAGTCCGGAAATTTGATGATTTTGTAAATTAAATGTAAAGGAAGTTTATAGGTTTGTAAATTAAGTAAATGTACATAAAGTTCATAGGTTTATAAATTAGGAAAATGTAAAGAAAGTTGATAGGTTTGTAAATTAGGTAAATGTAAAGAAAGCTTGTAGTTTGTCAATTAATCTGAGGAACGTTGATAGATTTATAAACTTAATGTAAGGAAAGTTGATGGTTTTGTAAATTAAATGTGTTGAGGAAAGTTGATGGTTTTGAAAATTAAATGTGAGTTTATGACGGTTGTGTTAACTAAATGTTAGGGAAGTTTATGGTTTTGTAAATGAAATGTGTGAGATGACGGTGTTGTTAATTAATGTAAGATGGTTTTGTAAGTTAAGTGTGTGAGCATATATACTTTTGTTAACTAAATGTAAGGTATGTTGATGGTTTGTAAGCTGTGTGTGAGGTGAGTCAGTTTTATAAGTGGGATATGAGTAAATTAACTGATAAATGTATGTTTAATGTGAGAGAAAAGATTATTACTTAGTGGGAAATGACATATGGGCATTACTGTACATAGTATGAATTGACTTATGGGCATTACTTTAGTGTGAACTGACAAATGGGCATTACTTTAAATATTAAAACAAGTGCTTCAGAAGGACAGTTCTGTGGACCGTTATACAAAGTCAGCTGCTGCGGATGTGTAAAGATGCTAGAACTGCAATGTTGCTGGTTGTGTTGTGTTTTCATGCTGGTGGCTTTAGATGTATAAGTTCTTTGAGTGTTCAGCGAAGTTGTCACAAGTTGTTTGCACATACAGCTTGCTTGCTGCTTTGGAATAGACAGTGTCCGAACAGAAATACAAAACATGTGGCTGAGAAGCTTGATAGATGGAAAAACACACAAATACAGGTAAACATTTCTGCCATCATCATGTGCCTTGCTAGTAGGCTTGGGTGGTCATGTTTTGTCATCTTACTTTATCTCCAAAGTCGTGGATCAGCTCAGTATTCTTGTCTCGACCATGCCATGTAGTCAAGCCATCAGGTATTTACTTCTCTGCCTTCCCTTTGTTCTCTTCCCCTCAATCTTGCCAGTTGTCACCAAGTTCTCCAATTAATTTATTCTCATAATGTATCAAAAAAAACTTTAATTGTCTACGTCTAATTTCTCTAATCGGTTTACGGTTTTCATTTGTTTCTTGTAGGACTTGGTTACTTGGTCTTAGCATCTCAGTAGCAGCCTTTGTCAACAGTCTCGGCTCAAGTCTGTGCCGTGTGGCCAA
This sequence comes from Cepaea nemoralis, assembly GCA_014155875.1. Taxonomy (NCBI): domain Eukaryota; kingdom Metazoa; phylum Mollusca; class Gastropoda; order Stylommatophora; family Helicidae; genus Cepaea; species Cepaea nemoralis. The sequence continues at coordinate 7,851 of JACEFZ010020735.1, read as the reverse complement.
GCCATTCGGGTGGTGATCTCAACGCCTTCCTCTTGCTCTTTTCCCCATCAATTTAGTCATTTGTCACTGAAGTTTTCACGTTTATTTTTCTTCAAAACATGCACAAACAATCTGTGTCTTAGTTCTCTTATCAGGTTATGGCCTTCATTTGTTTCTTTGAGGATAGCCTCATTCATGTCTTCTATCTATCCATGGTTTTCTGTACGTTTATGACAGCTACACATTCTGTGTTACAGCTTGAAGCACAGATTGTTGCCTTGTATTGTATATTGCTGAGGTTAAAGGTTATTATTGTAGCATTGAATATTTATGCTTGTTTGGTGTGTCCAAACTGCCGTGGTATATATTGTTTTCACTGCCAAGTTGAAATGTCTGCAGCTATGTTTGTTTGTCATTCATGTTGTTTTATTTGATGCCTTTCTTTGCACCTGTTCACTACCTCATTCTCCACCTGTCCTCATGTCTTTTTTTTCCCCATCGCTAGTATCTTATTGTTGTGTGTATGTGTCTCCCTCCCCTCACTGTTTCTCATGCTTTGTCTCTCCTTTCCTTCCCACCTTCCTTTTTTTTCTTGGGCTCTCTCTCTCTCTCTCTCTCTCTCTCTCTCTCTCTCTCTCCTCCCTCCTCTCTCCTCTCTCCTCTCTCTCTCTCTCTCTCTCTCTCTCTCTCTCTCTCTCTGTGTTCTAGTGTGTGTGTTCTATTTCTACCATTTTGGCCCTTTTCTTATGTTATCGCTTCATTTCTGATGTTTGTTTTAAAAACTCTTTTATTTCTCATATTTCTATCACTTCCTATTTCTTAGTGACAACCTTGTCTGTATTTCTCATATATTCTGTTTCTCATGTATTCTGTATGTCTCCTTGTTTCTTCTATTTTAGTCTACATCTCAGCTGAGAAAATCACTAACTTGTCAATGATTATTTTATATTCTCGTGACATTGATACTTTATGAAAGATAATATTACTACAACATTTTACATGTTTTAGTGAATTAAATATATTTTTATATCAGATCATGGTTGGCTGTATTTATTCATTGTTGTAATTCACCCCATAGTGTGAGCACACGTGGCTAGTTGTGTCATCATTTGTGTTGTGCTGTGTTAATGCAGTTTTATGTTTTATTCATTCATTCTTAGTCTTTCCTCATCTTCTCTGCGTTGTAATTTGTTGTACTCTTGTTTAATCATTCATCTTCCACCACTGGGATGTAGCTGAATGCCTTGTCTATTTCTTCCTCTTCTACCCTCGGTTTATTCTTCTTTGTTCCTCTTGGGTTTTTTTAAATTTATTTATTTTTTTTTTGTTTGCATTCACTGGCTTTGAGCTCGAGTGTAGTATATGGACTGAATTTTGTGTGTGGGATCAATCAATCATGTGCCATGCCGGAAAACGTGGGCGGTCATGACTCGCCATTTCACTCGATCACCAGTGTCGTGGATCAGCTCAGTGTTCCTATCTCGTCCATGTGTGTGGGATAGCTTTCCCTATTAACAGTGTCGCATCTCCAGATGAAACATGCTGAGAAGAATATTTAGAATATTGTGGACAGAGAAGAATTGAGAATATTGTGGATAGAGAAAAATGTTGAGAATATCATGGACAGAGAAAAATGTTGAGAATATCATGGACAGAAGAATGTTGAGAATATCATAGACAGAATAATGTTGACAATAATGAGGACAAATAAGAATGTTGAGAATACCATGTTCACAGAATATTGTGAACAGAGGAGCATGTTGAGAATATCGTGGACAGGGGAGAATGTTGAGAATATTTTGGTCAGAGGAGAATATCGTGGACGGGTATGTTGAGAATAATATGGAGATAGTAGAATTTTGAGAATATCATGGGCAGAGAAGAATGTTGAGAATATCGTGGACAGGAGAATATTACCCTCGTCTCCCAGGTTGACAACAGCTTAAACTATTTACCAGGAGACCTTCTTCTTCTTCTTCTTTTTCTTCTTCCTCTGCCCTGTATCCTCCATTGGGACATCGGACTTCAACCAAACCATGCCCCAGCTGTCCTGTCTTTTGCTATCTAGTGTAGCTCCCTCCATATCCTCTCAATATTACTCTCTTCTTGGAGTGTTTCTTTTCCTGTGGTTGGCTGAGTATTTCTTGTGACCTTTCCTGTGATTGGCTGAGTAATTCTTGTGTCCTTTCCATGGTTAATTGGGTAATTCTTGTTTCCTTATGTGACTTGTTCATCGCTGGTTGTATTCTGTGGCTGAATGTTTCTACATGACGGGGTAACCTACCATAGCACAACCCTTCCTTGGTCGCCTCTTACAATATGCCAGATAGGGTGCATTTTTACCATTCTTGGCTTGCCTTGCGGGCCCTGGTGACACACAGGCATAAAGATAGATTACCAGCCCACTGTTTGACATTGGTTGCATTTTGACCTGTCACTTTCAAACGAGCATTATTACCTGGCCTTGCGACAGTAGACAAGGGTTGTCATTAGATTGTCAGAATATATGCAAATGTCTCCTTGCCTAGCCCACAGAAATACATGCTTAAAATTGTGATCATCATCAAGTGTTGTAGGGAGTGACTGGAATAATGACAACTCATTTGTGCTTCTGGAGACGCTCGGTTGCTGTATCCGTGGGTTTGGGTTGATCCGCTTCGGGGTGGTTTCACATTTTAAAAATGTATCTGAGCTCAGAGGTCGACCCAGGTCTTAAGTGGGTGCCAGGAAATGGTTTGCGAATTAAAGGCGTGCGGCATCACCCACTGAGTGCTGTTTAGTCTATTGAAGATATGGGTCCAGCTTAAAATTCCCACTGCGCCTGAATCGAGTACATAGGACCTGGACCTATTGGTACTTGTGTGACTACATGGGACTTTGTACAGTTACCTATTGGTACTTGTGTGAGCACATGGGACCTGTACAGTTACCTATTGGTACTTGTGTGAGTACATGGAACCTGGACCTATTGGTACTTGTGTGAGTACATGGGACCTGTACAGTTACCTATTGGTGCTTGTGTGAGTACATGGGACCTGTACAGTTACTTATTGGTACTTGTGTGAGTACATGGGACCTGTACAGTTACCTATTGGTAATTGTGTGAGTACATGGGACCTGTACAGTTACCTATTGGTACTTGTGTGAACCAGTTTTAACATACGTCTGTGAATCCTGGACAATTAGTAAACAGGTGAACAATTCCATGGAAGCCTTGGAGATGTGGTTTTATAGAAGAGTGTTGAACAGTAATTGGACAGCCAAATTGAGCAATCTGGGCGTTTTAATGGAAGCTGAGTCGCAAAGATAACTTATCACAAACATCAGAAAGAGGCAGTCATCGTTTTTTGGCCACTTTTTTGAGAAGACAAAAACTGAAACATGTAACAACCGGAAATATTTGCTGAAAGTGAGATTGAGAAAGACAGCATAAAAATATTCTTGAGTCGTGTGTGATGGCACGGAAGGGAGTCAGCACACGAATTGAGCCATGACGTCGGAGATCGCAATTTAGAGAGGCATGATCGCCCACGTAAGCCGGCAAGGCACTGGATGATGACGTGTGTGAGTTGTGTTGGGCGTCAGTGTTTGTACATGTAAAGCTCAGTCTACTTGGATAGGTAAACGTCTACCTAGCTCAGTGGTTCTCAACCGGTGGGGAATCCCGCCCCCCAGGGGGGAAATTTGGAGTTTCCAGGGGGGAATGAAGATTATTTCAAGATCGCGTTAATACAAGAAACGATTACTTGATCTTGTTTTTCCCTTCATACTTTACGGAAATGTAAGTATCACCCTACTGAAATTAATTTTATAACGTAAGTGGATCCGCAAATCACATTTTATGTAGATGTCTAGACTATTAAATTTAGCTCCAATTATTAAGTATACTGTGTAGGGGCAGGGGTAAATTTTTAGGGAGGAAAATACGAAAGGGGGGAATGACCGTTCTAAAAATATGGGGGGGTGGGGGGGGGGGGGGGAGTAGATGACGCCCTAAAAATATGGTTATGGGGGGGGGGGGGGGATGGACGTCTTAAAATATGGTGAAGGGGGGCACGGGCCAAAAAAGGTTGAGAACCCTGACCTAGCTTGAGGGTGATGTCATCTTAAGAGGCATTTAATGCCTACACAGCAAGTTACTTACATTATCTATTTATCTGTCTGTCTTCTATATATTTTTTTCGCATATCCTATTTACACGACATCGCTGTCAACACCAGCATTTTACCGCTCTTTTTGATTTCTTGGCAAGATTACGCTCAGTAGTTTGCCATTGCTTTCTGAGCGACCGGCTCACATACCCCGTGAGTAAGTAACCAACGCAGCGCGATCCCTGCGTGGATATACGGGATTACGGAGAAAGTCGGACAGTTAGAGCAGTGGTTCTCAACCTTTTTTGGCCCGTGCCCCCTTTCACCATATTTTCAGAACGTCATTTCCCCCCCCCCCCCCTCCTATAAACAATTTGGCCCGTGCCCCCCTTCACCATATTTTCAGAACGTCATTCCCCCCCCCCCCTTTCATATTTCCTACCTAAAAATCCCCCCTCCCCTACACAGTATACGTAAAAATGGAAGGTAAATATGTTGAAACAGGTCTAGACATCCACATGAAACGTGATTTGTGGGTCTACTTACTTTATAAAATGAATTTTAGAAGGATGAGATGTGTATAACTGTAAAGTATGAAGGGAAAAGCAATATCAAGTAATCGGTTCTTGTAATTGCAAGTAATCTGTCAGCGACTTACTTGCGACAGGTATTTCAGGACTCCCCTACTTTTGCACTACACGAAAATGATAACTCGTGTCATTTGCAAAAAGGATACATTTATTTTGGAGCTGATTACAAACAAGCTCCGCGAGCGGAATACTTCATTAACAATAAACATCATAGTACGTTACATAGATGCAATGAAGAGGTGATTATGATACTATTAATCACTGAATGGAATCTAAAGCCTAACTATCACTATTGTCTATAAACTTATAGTATTCCTAGTGAACACGTCTGTTCTCTAGCCGTCTCAGTCGCAGTCTGAACCACGCTTCTAGTTGCGTGTTCAAACACGGACGTTGGGTCCTCCGTGCGCTGGCGAGTCTTGCGTGCGTGGAGTCTCAGCACGCTGGTCAGTTAACTATAGTAACCTGTACTCCATGGTTACTCGTCGAGAGGCGAGTTTCCTAGTGTCTTGGGAAACCCCCCGCTCACTTACACTCAATGCCCTCTTGGTTGACACGAGTGTGTCCTGTTGTAAAGCTATTTATAGCGCTGGTGTCTCTTCTGTCTGGTATTCTCTAATGGTCTCTGTCTTAGCTCTATTTCTTATATTCTTAACTCTGTAAACTCTTATCCAGATCTTTGACAATTAACACGATCTTGAAATGATCTTCATTCCCCCCCCCCCCTTCCCCCCTTGGAAACCCTAAAATTCCCCCCTGGGGGGGGGGGGGGAATTCCCCACCGGTTAAGAACCACTGAGTTAGAGCATTGCTCTGCTGATCCGGCAGCTTCTGCAGCTTGTCTTGTTCCAGGCGTATTGGTGTGACTTTTTCCTCTGGAGCAAACTAGACAGGCCGAGAAAGGGATCATGCTGCATGGGCAACACATGGTCTCTTCACTTCAGCCCAGGCTTTGTGTTATAGATAGATATAACTCCATTTTACAAACTATCGTTTGTCAAGACGGCAAGGTGCCATTCATATATATATACTCGCCACCGCCATGGATCGTAGTTATTAAGCCTTTTTGAAGCACAATGTAACAAACTATCGTCTGTCAAGACGGAAAGGTGCGAATGAATTATATATATATATATATATATATATATATATATATATATATATATATATATATATATATAATATATATAGTCCGTATTTCTGTTTCTGAGTCTACTTATTCGTCTAACTGCTAGCTGCCTATCTAATTTGTCTAACTGCTCATCATCTGTCTAAACATCTGGGATTGTCTCTTTGTCTGTACCTAATGATGAGATTGTGTCCATCAATTAGTGTCTGTTATTAAACAGACAGTAGAATCAACAACCTGTGCCACATATACTGAAAGGCAGAAGAGCAAATGGTTTGGCCATCTCGTTAGAATGCAACACCATCAACTATCAGCTCTAGACGCCGTATCAAAGAAAGTCTGCTACGAGAACAAGCGGTCGCCTGAGAAGAAAATAGATTGGCGACATCAAAGACATTGTTTGTACGATCACACGGAGTGACACGATCCAGTCGGCTGAGTGGTCTCGAGGTAGGGTGGCCGCCTCGAGTGCTGTAGGTCCCGGGTAATGGCCGGGATTTTTTTTACGTGGGCTTCTGGTAAAAAAATTTCCCCTGGTCTCTGGGTAGTAAGATCGGAGGACCGTGTTTATTGTTGCGCACGTAAAAAAATCCCTTGGCAGTTGGAAATCGAAAAAGAATCGCCTAACGGCAGCAAAATTTCGAGTTAAAAATCTACCCAAAATATTTCAGGATCCTCGTCGGTGCTACGGAGTTCGTGCACTGAGCTGAGTTTCTCCAGACTCAGGTTTGAGTTAGGAGTAGAACGGAGCACTTATGGGTTACACCCGTGTGCCGTGATGTTGATCCGTCGACTAAACTAAACTAAACTAAACTAAAATATCCAGTGCCACCCATCGGGCGCTAGAACGTCATCTATTCCTCCCTACGGCGCTTCACGGCAAAAGTGGAAGATGATGTCATTGTGTGTGTTCGCGCGCGCGCGCGCGTGTATGTGTGTGTGTTTATGTACGCCAAAACTAATTGTCTGTCAATGACTGTGTGTGCGTGTATTTATACCACACAGACACAAAAAGGCAACCGATTAAAGCACTAACACGCCCCTGGGCATGATAGGACAGGCTAAAACGATAAAACAACATCATTCATTCCCAGAAACTACCCACGAAGTTCACGTCTCCTTACAGGCAGCAGACAATCGATATTCGCAAACGTGCAAGAATAAAAAAGCTGTTGAAATACTTCTTTTATCTACAGCACTTCAGTGGCTATCTATACAAGCATGTTTACTTTTACTGCGACTGCTTGTTTTCGCGGGAGGCCTGGTGGTATGGATATGATAAATTGTCTGTAGACGAGATATCTTCTGTTGGGAAAGCCTGGGCCGTGGCTGTGATAAATTTGTCTACTGGAGTTGCCGAATCATTATGTACATGAGGTATGCATTGTTGGTTTACCTTTGTCTTCTGCCAATAGTTCTTCAAGAAGCAGATAAAAACCGTAAATTGAATAGAGAAATTAGACATATATAGTCAGGAATTTTAAGGAGTGTAATGAGGGAAAATATCAAAACTTAGTGACAATTAGTTAACTTATTCGGGGGAACACAAAGAAACGAGAGGACGATAAAGAGATAAATATATTGATGAACTACCCAACAAGCATGTGGGCAAGAACGCTGACCTGATACCACGGGGGCGGTGACCGTGCGAAGTAACCAAACATGACCGGTCAAGCTGCTCGGAGCTGTTTATGATGATGATAATGGTTTTGTTATTGTTAGATAGATCTTTTGCAAAGTCCGGGTTCTCATTCTGGAATTAGCAACAGGTTTTCTCATGTATTCTATCTGGTATGCCTCGACCTTCTCCTGATGTGTGTATTTGTCAAAGGCCATGCTTGTCATTTGCAAAAGATAAGTTGTTGTTTTCACACTTCGTCCATTCGATTTGTTCTCTCTTATGTGGACTGGAGAACTGAGGCCCAGTGATAATTTGGTTCCATGCTGGTAGGCGAGCAAGACACTCATTTCAAGTATGCCCCTGAGCTCTCCAAAACGGTTAGTGAAATAGTGGATGCTGGTTGCCTTCCACACACACGAAGGGATTGCGGTGATAGTTGGG
>JACEFZ010020734.1:0-37651 GCA_014155875.1 Cepaea nemoralis | reverse complement strand
GATTAAGCGACTCCAATGAAAACGATACTCACTCTTTTAATTCAAGTCGAGCGGAACAAATAATAGCGTACAGTTATCGGGTGATATTAAACTGCCCCGAGATGTAGGAGCGGCGTTTAATTAATAAATGTTTCACACGAAAACTCCCTGCCTTGCCCCAATGTCCTCTTTGAGGTGCAAACTTGCCATTTCACAGTTCAGAGTTGCAGCGCGTCTAAGGTTTTCGAGTCCTGTCTTAAGTATCCATTTGCCAATCGATCTTTCCTCCTGAATTCTATTCGCCTAAGCACGGAATCAGTCGCCTACAGCGCTTCACACACGGCTCTCTGGAAGACACGTCCTTTCCTTTCGAATCACACACACAGAAAGTCCTTTGTTGTTCTGTGACGCTATATTCGTTTCCAATCGTATCTTCCTTTCCTATTTGTCCATTTTTGTGCAGAACTGGGAAAATCCCATTCATGACTTTTGTGGAGTGTACCGTCATATGGCAGTACTTCCGTTTTACATCTGCCCCTGTGATCTCACGGCTTCCATCTGCATTCAAATGTTGACAAACTTGTCAATCTTCTGTTCCGTGGTGACAATCCCAGCAGCCATTTTCGTCTGATGTCCGGCCGTATAGATGACAAACGGAACCATTCCATATCCTAAGCTGACAATATATGTGATTCTACTTGTTAATGAACTGCCAACTCTGTGTATCCATTCCTACTCACTCACCACCAAATGTGTATATGGGCTGACACGATGTAACCTGTACAGCTGTGTTTACTCTGTTAGTACGACTGTTGTGGCCCAGAAAATATACGCCACGCAAACGTCGGTATTATTATCTGGGTTAACTCAGGGCGCTCGTGACATCACCTTTACTTCTCATTACATTTCCTAGTACGCATATTAGGTTGGTTGACCTCTGTTTTTCTTTTATGTAACAACTCCGCTTGTATGGGAGGGAATTCGAACACTAACACCCCAGGAGGTAGGCAAACGTGATATCCACGGCACCACAGCAGCTTCGTCTGTGTGTCTGTAAATGTATGCTTGCCTGTCTCTTTGTATATTCCTAAGTATAAGCCTGTGCATAGCTTACGTCTTCATTAATGTTATATTTGTAACCTCAATTTTTATTATTTGTTGATGCCACTTGGATTTCCGATCGTTGTTTTCTCCAGAACGTTGATGCCCTTGCATTTTAATGAGGAATTAGACGTCTACAGAGCCCCGGCGAGAATGGCTAAATCAGATATGACATCTCAGACACACGCAGTGTCAGGCAGACCTTTCTTTCTGGGTTTATGGTAAATATCATCATCATCACGTGCATTGCCGATAAGCGTGGGCGGTCATGTTTCACCATCTCACTCGATCACCAGAGTCGTGGATCGGTTCAGTGTTCTAGACTCTATCATGGCACGTGGCGAAGCCATCCAGGTATTTACTTCTTTGCCTTCCCCTTGTTCTCTTCCGATCGATGTCACCAAGTTCTCCAATGTATTAGTATAGTTCTTCTCATAACGTAACCAAAATATTTTGAGTCTACGTCTAATTTCTCTAATCAGTTATCGATTTCATTTGTTTCTTGTAGGACTTGGTCATTGGTTTTTCTGTCTGCCCATGCTATTCTTTGCATTTTCCTCAGAAACCACATGTCCACGGCCATCATATGTTTGTCTGCTTGTATGCTCATTCAGTTATCAGTTATCAGTTGGGGTATCTTCATTGCACTCCGGACAGGTCCATAGGTGCTCAGATCCCCCCCCCCCCCCCATATGAATCAGCTTCCGGTGGCTAATAGTGCCAGTTCTGTGTTGGTTGACGAGGCACCTTGTTTTCCCAATGTATCTCTCGCGTCTGGCCGTGCCGATTCTTACTCCCAAGTCTTGTATGCTCATTGTCCACGCTTAACATCCGTACAAAAGCACAGGGCAGTATGTTTTCCGTCTTGCAAAGGGCTACGTTCACCATGGCGATTCTTGTTCTAATTTCTTCAAGGCATCTCACATAAGATGTTATGACTGCTCCGAGATAATTGTACCGATTCACTTGATTAAGAATATTCCCATTTACTTGTACATTATATTGTGGTAGTTCCTTCTTTCTAGTGACGACCATAATCTGTGTCTTTGTACAATTTAATTCTAACACTAGGTGTTCACTGTCTGCAACTGGTAAATATGATGCCTATGATAGCATCGGGCTCGTTCATTGTGCATAATGGAAGCATATACGTTATTCAGGCCGGGGATTGCTAGCGTATTGTCGCACACCGGCGAGAAACTTGGTGAATGCTGGTGCACGCTGCATCTTACAAATCTCCCGGCAGTTGAACATCGAACACAGATCGCTTCCCAGGCAAAAGCATCTAACGCAGTGTTTCCCAACCTTTTTTGTGCTATGCCCCACCTAAGCCTTTCTAAAATTCTCTTATTATTTAAATTTAGTGAGATCCTGGCGCTTGATGCTTGCTGCAAAGAGATCGTATGTCAGGTTCCAATTTAGTTAACTTCAGTCTCAAGTCTCCCCGTTTTGTTATATGCAGCCGATTTCTTCCATTTTCGAATTGCCCCCCCCCCCCCCCCCCCCCCTTAACAATCGAATTGCACCCCCCTGTCGGCCGTGGGCCCCACGTTGGGAAACACTGATCTAACGGCAGTGGAAATGTGGTTTCTGAGGAAAGTGCAAATAATACCTTGGACAGGCAGAAACATTGATAAGCAAGACTACATGAAACAGATGAAAATCGTAAATAGATCTGAGAAATTAGACGTAGACATAAAACATTCTCTGGACACTTTGTATGAAGAAATGCATTAGAGAACTTGGCAGAGAAGTAAATATTTGGAAGGCCAAGTCACTAGGTATGACCGAGACAAGAACATGGAGCTGATCCACGACTCTGGCGATCGTGTGAGATGGCGAAACATGGCCGCCCACGCTTATCGGCATAGATGTATAGAGCACGATCATGACGATCAGGGGAAAACACGAAACACACGTTTCTTTACAGCTATATTCATAGACCAGTGGTTCTCAACCTGTTTTGGTCAATGCACCCCTTCACCATATGTTCAGAATGTCACCCTAATGTAACCCTTTCGTATTTCCTCCCTCTAACCCCCCCCCCCCCTCCCCGGGCCCCTACACAGTGTACGTAAAAATGGAAGCTAAATTTAATAATAACACATACTAGAACAAGTCTAGACGTCTACATAAAACGTGATTTGCGGGTCTACTTACATTATAAAACGAATTTCAGAATGGTAAGAAGTACAGAACCGTAAAGTTTGAAGGGAAAAACAATATCAAGTATTCGGTTCTTCTATTAAAGCGATCTTGAAATAATTTTAATTTCCCCCCCCCCCCCCCCCCTCCCCGCCCCTGGAAACCCACTGGGGGTGGAGGGAATTCCCCACCGTCTGAGAACCACTGTCATAGACAATTCTTCTTCTTCAGCGTTCCGAGACATTTAGGTTCTTTGCTGCAGATACAAGCCGTCTCCATTCGTCTCTCTGGTTGACCTTCTCCTGCCAGTCGCTGATTCCAAGTGCTTGTAGGTCTGTATGTATATTATCTCTCCACCGTCTTCTTGGTTTACCTCGGAGTCTATGGTAATTTATTTCTTGAGCGTAAGCGAGTTTTGTTTCCCTATTATCTTCCATTCTTTCTATGTGCCCCAGCCATTGCAATCTATTAGGCTTCATGATACCAGTGATTAGCGGGGACTTAAACAGATCATAAATATCTTTGTTGCTTCTTCTTTTCCACTCTCCACTTTGTGTATCCCTAATGGGCCCAAAGATGCGTCTTAAGACTTTGTTCTCAAAGGTTTGTAGCAAGGCTTCGTCTCCTTTCGTTGTACTCCAGGTTTCAGAGTCATACAGCACAACTGGTCTGATCAGTGTTTTGTATATTGTGATCTTGGTGTTACGAGATAGCGCCATTGATTTTAGTAGATGTTGTAGTGCATAGTATATCTTATTTCCAGAATTGATTCTAGTTTGTATTTCTTCCCTTATGATGTTGGAGCAGTTGAAGATTGTACCCAGGTATTTGTATGTTTCCGTTCTTTTAATGGTCATATTTTCTATTTGTATGTGGCCAGAATTTTTAGTCGTTCCTTCTCTTGAAATTACCATATATTCTGTCTTATCTTGGTTGATAACCAGCCCCATCTGTTGAGCTTTTTCCTTTAGGTGAGTCAATATTTCCAATGTCTTTTGTTCATATCCCCCTATAATATCTATATCATCTGCATAACCCAGCAGACTGGATGTTCCTCCAATAGCACATTCCCCCTTTACCTTCCTTACAACTTTCTCTAGAGCCAGATTGAAAAGAAGCGGCGACAGTGCATCACCCTGTTTCAAGCCAGATGTTATTTGGAAAGGGTTTGATTTCCTGCCTTTATATGTTACTATATTATAAGTATCTTCCATGCATAGTCTTGTCATGTTGATTAACTTCCTTGGTATTCCAAATTCCTTCATAGCATTCCATAGACTATTCCTATGGACACTATCATAAGCCTTTTTTTAAAATCCACAAAAATGTTATGTTATAGACAATAGTATAAATAAATACACATAGTATTATTTTGCACTCACAGAAGAAGAAGAAGAAGAAGGAAGTAGAGACTATAGGACGCTCTAAACAACATAAAATTTGAAAGCTATAGTTACCGACCGGGATCGAACCTGTCACCTCCAAATGACGACGGCGTTACGCTGCAGGAACAAGTGTACTTCGACGCATGACCAACTAGACACTGATTTCATAGACAATAGACACCGTAGTGTTTAAAAATTCTAATCAGGGGACAACACGAAACAAAAGTCGTGCAATAATATACAGCCGCGAGTATTGGCCTTCCATTTTTGGAAATATACCCCACCCTCTACAACAACCACAACTTTACCATTGAACTTGACCCAAGACTGAGGATGGTGTGAGATGGCGAACCATCATTTCCTCCAACTATACGTAAAGCCCATGATGTTGAGAAACATTGGCCTACAGCCCTTTACGAATTAATGGATCAAATGGTTTCCAATTATAGGTGACGCTTCATTTACCACTTCATTTAACACAGCTTTAGCGGAAATTTTCTGGGGTGGAAGGGCGGTGAGGAAGGGAACTGGCTACTCCACCTCATTATGCCATGGCATAGGATGTGCATAGGTCTAACACTTCGCACCATATGGCAATATATGTTATGAGCTTTGCTTGAATATAGTGCATCAATTGTGCGGTGGTCCGCTTCAGGCTCAGCATAGGGCAAGGCGTTTTTCCACGAACCACTGGTACCTAATGATAACACACGCCCCCCCCCCCCCCCCCCCTGATCTCTTGAGTAGTGAGATCAAATATCTAATCTTCTCGGATACGTGTGAAAAATATAAGGTGCCGTGTGCAAGATGTGCACGTTAACAATCTCTCGGCAGCTGTGAAATCGCAATGAGTAGGCCGTAATGCTGCTGTAATGGCAATTTTGTTAGAAAAGAAAAACTTACCCACGGGTAGATAGAGCCATTTATCTTGGATGGAATCTGTGCAGCGGAAGCAACACTTACACAAATGCATGCCGGAAATGGAAACAATGACCTCTGAGGTCCATAATTAGGTCTGATGCACTCCCCTCCAAAGAGAAATGAAGAAGAAGAAGAAGAAGAAGAAGAAGAAGAAGAAGAAGAAGAAGAAGAAGAAGAAGAAGAAGAAGATGCTGAAAGTTATAATTTCTAGTTTCCTTCGGTATCCCCTGTCTTTGAGTGCACATAACTATTTTTCACTGTATTATTAAAGTAAACGTAAAAAACGAAAGGTGCAACGAAAAAAAAAAAAATGCCCTGAATGCCCTCTGCAGATGTTGGCGTGATCTGTTCGCGCTTCCGTGATCACGTGACTGCCAATCCACACTCTCCCAGCGCAGTCAAACGTTGTCAGACTAAACAACAACATACCCCCTTCCACAGGACAGTAATCAGAATGTAGAAACCAGTCTCACGTGCATCAGAAGCATCGCAAGCGTGGGCAGTGCAGGTCAGCGGTTAAACTATACAGATTTCAACTACAGATTGTAAGGTATGGTATCATATAGTAAACGCTTCACGGCGCCTGTGAAATCTGCCGTGCCATAGTAATGTCTGATATAATAATCCGTAGACTCTTTATAACGTATGTGGATTACAGCTGATATATGTTTTAAAGTTAGTTGCATATTCTTTACAGGACGTAGCTGTCAACCCCAGCATTTTTTTTGGCTGTTAGTGATTCCTGGGCAAGTTTGCGTTCAGTAGTTTGCCATTGCTTTCTGAGCTACCGGCACCCTTACCATTTCATAAATAACCAGCTTAAGTTGATCTGATGGCAAATCACCCACAGCTGTGTTTCGAACATGGTATGCGGTCTTACGAACTGCGTCCGTAAGCTCTTCGTCACGGAGCCTGCGTTATATAGTATATAGTCAGGTGTGCTATAATAATCCGTAGATTCCTCACCACGTCTGTGAAATATGCCGTTACTTAGTAAGGTGTGCAATAATTCTGAATTTAATCAAGTTAATATTAAGAGCGGCTGCTCCGTGGCAAACGTGTTACGGACGCATTTCGTGATCCCGTATACCCGCGTTCGAAATACAGCTGCGCACGATTTGGCATCAGACCACCTTAAGCTGTTTATTTATGAAATTATGATTTGGATTTTACGAAATGCTATGGTGCCGTTGTTCAGAAAGCAATGGCAAACTACTGGACGTAAACTTGCCAAGAGATCACAACAGCAAAAAAATGCTAGGGTTGATTGCAACGTCATGTAAAGGATTTGCAACTAACTTTAACTGTAATATTAAGAGCGGGACTAGATACTCTACGTGTGAGTTTCAAATAATAGCGACACTATCGATTCCGATATTTGCTGATGGTAAAGTTGTATTACCGACTTCTGTGGCGAAGGAGTAGCGAACACGATTCGCAATTTCTCATTCCACCTTCGCTATCAGCTGCAGGCGATTTGGCAGTAGACCGACTTGTTTTGGTTTTTAATATATATATGAACATCGTTCGATCAGAAAGCAATAGTAGTCTACTTAACGTAAATTTACCTAGTAAATCACAAACCTACACAAAATTATGGGGTTGACCGTGATGTCCTGTAAAGGATATACGAAAAAAAATTGTCATATGTGAATATTGCCAGGCTGGCCGCCTTATAGCCTGCTCTGTAAGAGTTCCAACTGTCGTAGCATTTGAACTTGTGCGTATTGAAGGCAACATTTAACGAGTACAGCAATATAATACATGAAAGTAAAAGACAACGGTAGAGAAAGGACTCTTTCACATGCCTTGAGGTGTATTGGGTATTCGATTCTAGCTCCATATTTTTATAGACCAATCAACACTCAATGGATGGCATGGTACGTATCATGTCGACCGCCTTTAGTGCATAGAACATATTCCAGTACTCATTTTAGCTGGATCGACCTGGGAGTCCAAGCATTAAAGATCTTGATGGTGATTTGAACTCATGCCCATCGGGCTGGTAGGAAAGCATGCTAATCACTGCGCCACCACAGTTTTTAAGCAACATGTAAGAATGTTCATTACCACCCAGTAGTTCTGAACTAGTTTTCTCCAACTGGTTTATTCAATCTTATTCAGGTTTATTTACGTCTATTTGATGTGTAAATTTTCGGTAAAAAAAAACAACATTTGTAGCTGCATTTGATATTTACATCTACGATATGCACCTGACGCGATGCAGCGAAATATGCCAGACAAAAAATCGTGCAATACTTTGTTGATGATGTCTGACGTCTGTGTTTAAATTCACTCATCATAATCATGTGGCATACAGGTAAGCGTGGGCGGTCATGTCTCGCCATCTTAACCAATCACCAAAGTTGTGGATCAGCTCAATGTTCTTGTCTCGACCATACCACGGGGTCAAGCTATTCATGTATTTACTTCTCTGCCTTCCTTTTGTTCTATTTCCACTCAATCTTGCCAGTTGTCACCAAGTTCTCCAATTTAGTTTTTCTCATAACGTGACCAGAAAATTTTGACAGTCTACGTCTAATTTCTCGAATCAGTTTACGATTTTCATGTGTTTCCTGTAGGACTTGGTTATTGGTTTTTCTGTCTATCCATGGTATTCTTTTCATTTTCCTCATAAAGCACATTTCCACAGCCATCAGATGTTTTTCAGCCTGTTTGCGCATTGTTCGCGCTTCATATCCGTAAAACAGCACTGGTTCTATGTAACATCTCAATACTATTTTACTCGTTGCAAACGACATTTTTTAAATTTTCAATATGTTTTCCATCTTCAAAAAGGGCTACATTCGCCATGGCGATTCTTGTTCTAATCTCTTCCAGACATTTCCCATCAGATGTTAAGACTGTTCCGAGATAATTGTACCGATCCACTTGCTTTAGAATATTCCCATTTACTTGTATATTACATTGCTGTATTTCCTTCTTCCTAGTGACGACCATAATCTGTGTCTTCTTACAATTTAATTCTAACCCTAGTTGTTCACTGTGTGCAACAACCACATCTACTAAATGTTGCAGGTCCTGCTCATTGTCTGCAATCAATACTGTATCATCTGCAAATGTAATGTTATTGATGTTTCTTCCTCCAATGATGACACCTTTCATATCTTCTACATTTCTGAAAATATGTTCACTATACAGGAAAACAAGATCTGGAGACATTACACATCCCTATCTCACACCTCTCTTAACAGGCTGATATTTATCCTTCATTATGTATCTTTATGGCAGCTTGTATCAATTATATGTTTTTTTTTTACAAGACTAAGGTTTTTCCCATCAATTTGTAGATTTGTAAGCATCTTCATGATTTTGACATGTCTGACTTTACCAATAGCCTTTGTGTAGTCAATAAAGCAAAGATGTAGGTCATTGTTTACCTCTATCGACCGCTCGATTAATGCTCTGAGCAAGTACACAGCATTTACTGTATGTACCCATGCCTTCTATGAACCCACATTGTCGTTCCCCTATTTCAGGTTGTACTTTCTTCCTAACACTTTGCATGATGACTCTTAGAAAAATCTTCGTGGTGTGGCTTGTTATGCTAATTGTTCAATGATCACATTCCAAGGTTCCTGATTTCTTTGGGATTGCTATAAATATAGATTAACACAATTCAGGAGGTATATCTCCAGTATCATATATTGTGTTCAGCAGTCATGTTAGACTTGGCCTATTCCATATTCTTCCTGGGCATTGCTCATTTCTGTTGTGATTTTGTCTGGATCCAGGGTATTTTCAGTTTTCATATGGTTAGGAACATTCTGAACCTCCAGGTCTGCATGGCCGGATGGATAAGAACGTGTGTTCTTAAACATACTGTGTGCTGATGCCGAGGTAAGAGGTTCAACCCATGCACCAGACAGTTGGACTAAAATGTTGACCTATCGTCCTTGACTTGGGGACGTAAATTACAAGTACCTCTGAAGTCAAAGTGGGTTCGCTTGGTGGCGGGGGACACTGTCAATAGGGAAAGCTAATAAACACGCAAACTTCAGTCCAGCACATAAAAAGTCGCTTAAAAGTCGACAGGGGCGACTTCATTGCATCGGGTTTTATCCCATATGGCTCGGTCTCTTTCCGCAGCACGGAAAGCGTCGCACAAAGCACGAACTCTGTAGCTTTTAGCGACGACCCACAGGAGTCTCCGAAACATTTAACTCGTAAACCGAAGGTCGCGGCCTGGAATCGAACCCACAACCTTCAGAGCACGAGTTAAACGGCTTGACCACTTCGCCACAGAGACTCCTTAACTCTGAGACTCTCCTCAGTCCAGCATTACTAGAAGTAGTGTGCATAAATTAAGCTTGAGTTCTAAGCAAACGAGCGCCAAAATAATTCTGAACATCCATCCTCAGAATTGATGGTCCTTCATTATTATTCAGAATACCATACTGGTCTTCTCTTATATCATTATAACGGCCTTTCACATAATCTGACCATGCATTTAAAATCTGATCTTTTTCTATTATGATTTTGCCATCTTTGGTCTTTAAGCAACACGTTGATGCGCGTGTTCTCTTGTTAGTTGTTTTTTTCCCCCCGCGTTTCCATCCTGTTTCAGGATATTGCGATCAACACCAGCATCTTTCAACATACAGCTGAAAGATGCTGGTGTTGATCCAAAGGCTAGAGTACGCTCATCAGCACGACACGACTTTCAGAGCGACCGGCTCCATACTCTCATGTCACTGGCGCGACTCGAACCATTTCTAATTCTCGTGCGATCACGTCAACCACGAGAGTATTCGGGGTTAACAGAGAACGCTGCTAATCCCTCGGCCAGGGAGCAGGGATGTAGTGATGTCATTAATTCTTTTGAGCATTAATTTGGTATTCCGGGTGTTGTGTCAATTTTCAGTTTCCCTGTAGTTTTCCTCAAGCCATGTTTCTTTTGTCTCTTTGCATAGTTTCTTAATTTTCCTGTGAATCTCTTCATACGTTTCATGGATATTTTTGTTAATTCTTCTTATATCCTTGAGTTTTAAGATGTCTTCCGTCATCCATTTCTTGCGTCCCATCATCTTTATTTTTGGGATGGTTATTTCTGCAACTTGGTTGACTGATTTCTTTAATATTTCCCAACGGTCGTTGACATCTTTAAATATTTCCATATCGGACAATGCATCTGTTCTTTACCTCTTCGTTGAGTTTATCTTTTATCTCCTCACGCTTCAGTGCCCGTAGATCAAATTTAGTGTTTCTTGGTGTAAATTTGACTTTCTTTAAATGTATGTGTATATTGCTTATGATTAATCTATGGTCGCTGTAGCAGTATGCTCTTGATAAAGTTTTTGCGACTTCTAAGGCCTTTTAAAATCTTCTATTGATGAGATTGTAATCAATCTGATTTCTGATTTATTGTTATAACTCCTCCATGTCCATAATTTTCTTTAGTGATGTTGATACCAGGTGTTTTTAATAATCATATCATGATCTTTTGCCCACTGTACTAGTCTGCAACCTCTTTCATTCTGTTCCCCTATGACATACTTGCCTATTTTGCATCCGTCATGTTGATTTTCTACTTTGGCATTATGATATTTACTTCAGAATTCTTGCATTTCTTGAAGGCATTCTCTAAATAATTATAAAATGCATCGGCGCTGTCATCACTTTTGTCTGCTGTTGGTGCATAAACCACCCCAATTCACTAAGGGAATACATTGTTTTGAAAAGGCAAACATGTGTCAAATCAGGTCTCTAAATTAACTGCAATAAATTATCCTGTGAGTTTGTGGTTTTCTGGGTGGTCATGTTCTCGAATCTCTAACTAATTGGGGATGTTTTTAAATTGAAACGGGCTCTCACGTCCGAAAAAAATAGTACAAGACAATGTTCTAGAAAGTAAAGACTGCCCGATATCATGTTACTCACATCAACCACTGAATGCGATTTTTAACAGTTATTTACATGTCCTTTACATTATGTTGCAAGCAGCCCCAGAAATGTGTTGTCTGTTTGTGAGTTACTTATCCAATTTTGTTCAGTAGTTTGCCATTATTATGTGAACGGCGACGTCTCATACCGTATAAATCAACGAAAAGCGGTCTGCATCCAAATCGTCCGTCGCTGATTTCAAACCCTTAACTCGTGGTGGTGGTGGTGGTAGTGGTGGGGGGGGGGGATTATGAGACTGCGCGTAGTACTATCCCCTAAGTCGATTGAATGCCGATTTTCCTATAAAAATAGTGGCCAGCACCATATATCCAATGCGCCCCAAGGAGTGGAGAAGGGTCATTTACATTTTTACTGTGGTTTTGTTAAAAAACTTGCACTCTACAATGTGAAGAGTCTACGGGGTATTATTGATGTATTACACAGATATATGCATTTAATCATTGCCATTTATCAGCATGCACGGTCACGGTTCGCCATCTGACACGATCACCAGAGTCCAGGTCAGGTCAGTGTTCTTGTACCGACTATACACAGGACGGGACAGGACATTGTGGGTGATGTTTTAGTCCATCACCAGGTCAAAGACAGGAGCAGGTTACTGAAGAACTTCATACTGAATTTGACAGCACAGCCACGTGACGCGGCGGGGAGGCGAAAGAACTAGTCAATCCAAGAAGGCAGCCGCGACATGGTCTTGCTGAATAACAGTATACAGTATTGTTAACACCCCAACACTAACTTAGATTCATGAATGGACTGCGGAAAGAACCCATGCAGTGAAGTATCTGGGAGTGACATTTAAGGAGTTTTGGCTTTTTTAGCACACACACACAAAAACAATGTGGTAATGGAAGCAAAAAAGGGGGCATGGCTGTGATGAGGATAATGGTGGCGGCAAACTGTGAGCAGCGCCACCTCAGCCACCTACACAGAGTGGCTATTATGTCTCTGTCTTTCTCAGATGGAGAGACTGGAAAGAATATAGAAGGAGGATATGTTCAATATACTGGGTTGCACAAAAGATACAACATGCAGGGCGACTCTGTACCTCCTTGATTTTCCAACCATGGACACAGAAGAAGGTTATGCAGAGCATGCGCCTACGTTCGAGGCAGTGCCGTTACACAGCATCCACTGCACAGTGAGGTCAAGAAGAGAAACGGCAGCAGAGTACAAGAGGAAAATCCTATATGGGGCAGGCCGAGGATATTATTCAATAAGTGTGCCCTCTTGAGGACACAAAACCTGGTGAAGAACTGATATGAGTGCCAACTGAGTGCGATACATCTCTTTTGTTATTATTCATCAGGGTGGATTGAAAAAAAAAGGTGGGGGAGGGGGGGGGGGTGGAATGCAGACAACCCAGTAAATGTGGGGGAAGAAGTTCAAGCCTTTATGTTTTAGAATTCTACTGACAATGTGAGGTAGTCACCTACACAGATGCTTGCTTGCTTGTGTTCGTTGGCTTGAGCTCCAACGCAAAATCCTGTATGTCGGATGAAGGCATCCTGTTGTCCAACATCAGTGTGATGTCATACAGGACCTGAAGTTTGCGTGAGTATCCATTGTCCCATGTCTGGCTTATTGGTGTGCAGACTGGTGGTTCCTCGCCATACAGGCAGACACTCTCCGACTTCGGAGGAATCGGCGATCCTGTTGACTTCAGCCAGGACCCCGAAGGGACCTGTTGCCCAGGACGCTCGACGAGGACGCGTCAATAGGTCTTGGCCAGTATATAACCCGGCCCTGGTGCCTTGGAAACACCTCTGCGTCACACCTACACAGATGAGTCAGTTGTTCGACACATGAGGACCTCATGGGATTTTTTACGGCTGAGTTCGGAAGGGGGGGGGGGGGACTGTGAAAAAAGACTGCGGTGCCTTCGCCGTGACATCAAGTAGGCTGACTTTGCAGGTCATAGCAGTAACTAAAGCAACAGTTTGGCTGGAGACACAGACTTTCACCCAGGCATGCTTACTCATTGACTCGATGAATATTTCCAGGAAGATCGAGATGGGAAGATAGAAAACAGTGCGTAGAGTCTCCGAGGAAGTTAACCCTTATAAAAATTAGGTTTATGTTTGTGGCAGAACACACAAGTGTAAGAGGAAATTAACACATTGATAGACTTACGGGCAGGGCTTCTGTGGAAAGCGAACGAACAATGGACCGGGCTGAAATATTGAATGGCTGCCAGAGAGGCAGGGCGATTAAAAGAACCAAAAGACAATTGCGAATATACAACCTTAATCAGACTGCAAGAACATCGAGTGAAAAGGAGTGAAGCCAGACAAGAGCACTATACAAATGACCAAAGAAGAATATTCAACCACATACAGACATGGTGTCGTTGACAGCTACACCCTAAGGGAGATACTGGGAAGTGGATCCGGGCACTGAATGGTCCGCCGTGAAGTGAGGATAATTACTAACCAATACCATGCAGCCAAGCCATCTAGATGCTAATCTCATTAATTTCCCCTACCTATTTTCCCCAACAAGTTTGTCTGCTGTTACTAATTTCTCTAATCAATACACGATTCTTATATGTTTCTTGAATGTGATTTCTAAAAACAATTCAAAGAGAACTACGGGCAGAAAAACGAATGAGACAGTCCTAGATGAAACAAATGAAAACTAAACTATTGGAGAAATTAGACGTAGACATTAAAGATTTATTAGGCACCTTAAATGAAAAAAAAAGAAGTTGAAAACTTGGCGAAAACTAGCAAACTTGATGGGCAACGGGCAAGGGGAAGACAAAGGCATGATATCTAGATGGCTTGGCCACGTAGCATAATGGAAACAAGAACACAGACTGGATCCAGGCTTCTGGTGCTGGTGCAGGATGGCCACCCACGACCGCCCAGGCTTATCCTCTTGACATATCATGATAAATGTGATGCTATGTATTATTGAATCCACGCTGCTGTGTTGTCTACTCTTGGCAGACCGTATGTATAAGCAGCTGTATCAATCTCAAAAGAAATGCTGAGCTTCTTTTGTGAATTTGTATTCTTCCGCAGAAGAACTCTCGACTGCCATGAAGGTTCAGGACTTTGGAATGGCGTCTTTTGTCCCTTCGTTATTCAAAACCCTTTGTGTTGTGATGGTGTTTGTCTCGCTTGGTGATGTTGTCGTAGGGACCAACATTAACCAGAAGAAATCGGTTCAGTCTAGAAGCAAACGCAACGCCGGCAATAGTCAGGTAAGATTATCATCCTCCTCATGATCATGCGCCTTGCAAAAAGGAGTAAACGTTCATGTGTCTCCACATATCTCTGCCCTTGGTGTTCTGGATACATTGTATTGATGTCATTCACCAACACCATCGCGTTAGACCACCGAACATCAATTCTCTCGGTCTGCCTTTTCCTCTTTTAGCGCTGATGTTCCCCCATGTCTCTCTTCTTTGTATAACACACACACACACACACACACGCACGCACACACACACGCACACACACACACACACGCCCGCACACACACACGCACACACACACACACACGCCCGCACACACATGTTATCTTTTTAATTGTTGTTCAATACAACCTTAAATTACTCCGAGAGAGATTATTATAGGTACAATGCGATCAGGAAAAGATCTGGTCAACCTATCTCATAAAATGTAGTATATATAGAGCCGGTATCCGAGGCGAAGGAGTTACGGAGGCGATTTGTAATCCCGTATACCCTTGTTCGAAACACAGCGGTGCTGGTGTTTTCGAAAAAGGTACAGATGCCGGTCGTTCAGAAAGTAATGGAAAACTACTGAACGTAAAACTTGCTCAGGAATCACGAACAGCCAACATGCTTGGGTTGACTGCTACGTCCTGTGAAAGACATGCAATTATTTTTTAATGGAGTTCTGTCACGTGGTGTAGCTGCAGCAGCACAGTGGATAAGTTGCATGCCTGCCGGCCTGGTGGTCATATGTTCGAATTCCCATTGGCGCCAGTTTTAATTTTATTTTTTCTAAACAAATTAACCTGGACCTTCCGTTTCACCCAGTCTAAAATTAGTACCAGGAAATGTCATTGGAAATAAAGGCGGTTGGTGTGATATTGACCATATCACCCATCGAGTGCCGGTCGGTCTATAAAATATATATTGAGCACCATATGCCCAATTCGCCTTAAGGTATGTGAAGGGGTCATGTACTTGTACTTACTAGTTAAGTTAGTTGCATATCCTTTAATGACGTCGCAGTCAACCCCCAGAATTTTATGGCTGTTTGTCATTTATTGGCAAGTTTACGTTCAGTAGTTAACCATTGTTCTTGCAATGGGTATACTTTGACTGTGCTTTCAGTATCTTATATTCTTCTTCTTTTAGCCAATGTCGTATGGCTTTGGTGATCGTGTCTGTTTACAGATTTCTGTCCAGTGTGCTGCCAATCATTTCTAAAACTGATGTTCATTCATGCCACCATGTCAAACTGTCAAGTGCCTTGGTCTCCTCCTACCTCTCCTCCCCTCCAACTTTCCCGTTGTGACATGCTCCAGCTTCTCTCTTCTCATGACATGCCCAACGAATGTGGACTGCCTTCTGATACGAGTAATCAATTCTCCATTGTGAGTTAACGTCTTTAAAGATATCGTTATTGCTCGTTTAATCTATCCACTGTGTTCTCATTATTATTCTATATAACTACATCTCCGTAGCTTTCGCATAATACCTCACTTACCTGCTAATTTTCCATGACTCGATTCTGTAGATCATAATTGGCCCAATAAAGTTCTTAAGACTTCTTGTTCCCATCTCTCATAAACACACGACATTTAATTAATGTTCAAATAGCTAGAATACCCCTGTATTTCCCCTACGGAATGAAACTCTTGTACGGACTTTTATTCAGACGAGGCGAATCAATGACCAGCTACTGACCTTCTTACAGGAGTACAACACCAGCGTGGACCCTAATATGCTCCGGTATACGCCATCAACGCCAAGTCCAGAAAACGTCAACTGTTACGTGGAGGTGCCAGTGGTGAGTTACAATCTACTGATCAACATCATTACCATCATCATCATCAACATCATTCTCATCATCATCAACATCATTCTCATTACTGGCAACGCTTATCGCACTCTGGTATGAACCTAAGGCCTATCCACGCCAATATGGAAGCACTAGACTCGAGTTTCGCCCTCATTTGAGCTCGTCAGTAGTGCACATCCCTGACCGGATCCGGAAACAGTCCCGGATCACGCGTGTGAAGCGGGTGTGTAACCACGCGGCACACACTGGACACACCAAATTATCACAACAGAATACCACAACGCCACCCATCATAGGCTATGCTCAAGATTGCCCAATCGCCGCGACCGACGTCCGTCAATCGATGGGACCCGAACGATCAGGACTTCTCACTGGCAAGGAACACCAGGCCTCCTAAATAGGCAGCCTATGATGGGTGGCGTTGTGGTATTCTGTTGTGATAATTTGGTGTGTCCAGTGTGTGCCGCGTGGTTACACACCCGCTTCACACGCGTGATCCGGGACTGTTTCCGGATCCGGTCAGGGATGTGCACTACTGACGAGCTCAAATGAGGGCGAAACTCGAGTCTAGTGCTTCCATATTGGCGTGGATAGGCCTTAGGTTCATACCAGAGTGCGATAAGCGTTGCCAGTAGTGGGTTGTGCTCAATATTTAAATTTCAAATCCCGAAACAACCATATAATCAATCATTCTCATTATCATCATGACGCGCACTTCAAAGTGGCGTGGGCTTGTATGTCTATCCACAGACCTCAGTCCTTGGCGTTCCGGATAAATTCTACTGATATTTCTACATCGTCTTAATCCATCAAGCCTTATTTCTCTTGGTCTGCCTCTGTTTCGTAAACCGTTGATTTTCCCAGTCCCTACGATATTCATCAATGCCTTTCTTCTCATTATATGGTCAAAGAACACTCTTTATAATAGTAAAATATACTATTCTGCTCCCATTAGCCCCTTAAGGGCAACTGTTGTTAGTTTCTAAGGATGTCCAAGGTATTCGCAACATTCGTCTCAGGAACGTGTTTCAAAAACACTTCCTAACTTGTTCGTTCACAAGATTCGCTGGCATGCAACGGAACTTACTATCCTTCTGGGATTCAGTGGAAATGATTTATTATATGAGTTTCTTTTCATCTTCTAAAATGCACCTGCTGCTTCGCATATTTTACTCTCAACCTTTATCACACCTTTATCTGATTTATATAAGTAAATTCACGGGTGCTGGCGGGTACCTAAGGCACACCAAGGAAAGAACACGACGTTAGAAAGCACACTGACCATCATCCAGTAACATTTCCGAAGATAAGGTTATCAGAAATGAATCTCCCGAAGTCTCTGTTCTGAACCTTCGTTAACAATTTTGACAGACTGCATCATGACTATATCTTGACGTTGTCTGCCAGACTGCATCATGACTATATGTTGGTGCTGTATGCTAAAATGTATCATGACTAAATGTTGGTGTTGTCTACTAGAATTTATCATGGCTATATGTTGGTGTTGTCTACTAGAATGTATCATGGCTATATGTTGGTGTTGTCTGCTAGAATGTATCATGACTATATGTTGGTGTTGTCTGCTAGAATGTATCCTGACTATATGTTAGTGTTGTCTGCTAGACTGTATCCTGACTATATGTTGGTGTTGTCTGCTAGAATGTATCATGTCTATATGTTAGTGTTGTCTGCTAGAATGTATCATGACTAAATGTTGGTGTTGTCTGCTAGACTGTATAATGACTATACCTTGTTATATGTCAATTTATATATCTAGCTCTTTTGCACTCAACTTGTATTTTCATTATGGATTTCATTCGCTGGTGTATTACTCGAAGAATTGGATAGTAACACCTTACTCTCCCATGCATATCTTAAAAGGCGATCGGGGAGGGTTAACGTAGGGCTGGCTGCCTCACCACGCAGGAAACATTTGTTGGAAAATCAGTCCAACCAGAACAAGTCATGAACAAGCCTACCAGAGGGCCTAGTGTGAACTGGTTGAGGATCTGTTCTCTATTTAGAGATGTTGTTTGATAGACACAAAGTAACTTTTTTTTTCATGTTTTATTTCCTCCAGATTCGCCATTTGTATATTTAGTTGCTCTTCTTAGTTCGTCCTATGCACTTTATCATCTGTTGGAGCAGTCTCTCAACAACTCGTAGCTTGACTTCCTATCTTTTCATATCTCCTGCAGCACCCTCTCCCCACCTGTTATTAATCAATGTGTGTATGGCATATCTTGTATGGATCTTATTATTATTTCCCTGCACACACTGATCAGATGGGGTGATATTACACAACCCTGTCTAACACATTGTTTCATGTATTAGAAAGTTCCAAATTGGTTGTCAGTTCCTTCTGCTGCCTTGCGTTGTCAATTCATGTTTTTTAAACTTCTCAGATCTTTACCGGCAATGTTTAACACTTCCAACATTATAACCATTCCTTCGTGTGTCACATTATCAAAATCCTTAATGTAGTCAATAAAGCACCAATATCAATCTCTGTTCATTTCAATTATCCTGTCTGTTATCCTATGTCAAGATGTACATAGCTTTATTTGTGCCTTTACTTTCCACAAATCCACACAGCTCATATCCAGTTTCTGGTTTTATTTTATCTCTTTTCTTCTCATTAGAATTTTATCCACATGACACATTAAACTAATTGAGCAATGCTCCCCACAATTCGTTGCACCAGATATCTTTAGTAGAGCATGAAAATAGATTTCAAGAGATGATCAGGTATATATCTATTGTTACAGACATCATTCAACAATTTTATTATCACTTCTATACCCATTTCACCAACAGCTTTAATTTCCTAGACACTGGTGTTATCTGGCCCCGGGGATTTACCTTTCTTCATAAGTTGTACAGTATTTTCAATTTGTTTAGTATTGGTGGTCCTTCACATTCACTCATTTGTATATTCTTTCCATATTTAAGTTCTTTTTTCTTTGTCCATTATTATATACCTTCTTTTGTTTTCAAACAACAACTTGCTGTATGCATTCTAATAGTGAATAATTCCTATATCTTTCTATTCATAGATTTTGTGTCTTCTCGTTCTCCAGTATATTTTAAAAAATCTATTTAACAATAATTTGTTTGCCGCTTTACATGTTTGTATTATTTCTGTGTGTATTCTTTTATATTAATCTTGTTTACTTTTCCTCTAATGTCCATCAATTGTATAATATCCTCTGTCATCAATTTCTTATTCACAGTCTTTTTAATTTATTTTTTATTTCTAGTGTCAGAGGGGGGGGGGGGGTGCCGCCACCAAGTTATGTACTATCACTGGCGGTCAACCCCAGTTTGTCAGAAATTGACTCGGGACAAAATCCATATGGCTGAAATAAATATTAAGCTCCTCATTAACCAAAGAGTACAGCTGTTAATGGCTGGTTAATAATTAGCTGATCTTGGTATCCCAAAGGAGTGGGAAAGGGAAAATTAGATGCCTAGGTTGATGTCGACAAATGGAATACTAGTCAGGGCAGGTTTTTCCTTCGGACATAACTCCCGACCTGTTATATAATTAAGACCACACCCAGGTACACATATACGTATGCACACATAGAAAATAACAGATAACTTTGATTTAAAACAACTACAACTTATTTAATATATGTCAAGATCAAAATTAAAACAACGTGATGTTGAATGGTATGATGATATTGGGTAATGATAGTTTACATCAACATACAAAAGTACAATACATAACTTATGTGATTGGTGCAAGACCTCCAGGTGAGAAGATGCCTCAATTTCCTCTCATCATTCTCCAATAGGCTCCAGTAGGCTTAGTCAAGGTCCGCTGTGATTAGCTAAGATCCCCTATGGACAGCTAAGGACCAGTATGGTCCGCCAAGGACAGCTATGGTCAGCTAAAATCAGCTGGTCGGTGTTCGGAACCAGTGTTCCTTCCTGACGCCACCTAGTCCCTCCTCATTGTCATTGCATGGAAAAACCTGGTGCTCTTGTTGAGAGCTAGAATACATAGTCAAGAATGCATATGTTCTAGTTCTACATCAGTACAATCCTAGGTAATACATACAGTCTAGCACCCCCCCCCCCCCCCCATATAATACCCCCATTGATAAGTCTGACAGTGTCTCTCTTCCGGCTTTACTGCATTCACTCTCATTTTTCTCTCTTTATATATATATATATATATATATATATATATATATATATATATATATATATATATATATATATATATATATATATATATATATATATATATCCTACTGTCGAGTCGGGGATGACTTTTCCATCGTCTAACACGCCTGTAGTTACAACTCATGCCATCCATTGTAACACCCCGTCGTGAGGAATGAAATGTCCTAAGTCCATGTCACTAATTCAGACACACGGCTCTTTACAGCCGCTCCGTTCAAATTTGGTTTAGCAGACCAAAAGGTCGGTTGTGGTATCATAAGAGTATCTGATTGTCGGGCTTAAGTACCGATGATCAGTCTATGTCCTAGGCCTCAGTGAGTTACGATGAACGCTCGTTCATCACGCAGGAAAGGTCTAAGAGCACCGTATACCCGTCACTAATTGTGGAAAATGTCTGCGCCATTACACCTCTGCTTCAACCATAATCAGTAGACAATATGCCATTGTGTGCTGCTCATAAGAACAAAATAGCACCACACCCTATTCACCCTGATAAGTTACCATATGACAATTTTCATCTCAAAGATCAAATAAACACTATGCATGTCAATATAAAAGTATGCATAGTAATAATCCAAAATAGGCATTTAATGATATTCCTAATATCATAATAGATGAGATAATCATACTATTACATACATCGAAATGAGACACTATAAATTGGTCTCATAGGAGTAACAACGCGGGACAGCTGCATTGCTGGTCTGCCTGATTCTAGTTAGTTAATTAGTTAGTCTACAGATCATCCTCATTGCACATCGAACCATTCAGTCCTTAAGAGCTCGGATCCCCTCCTCAGTAAACCCCGCAAAGTGTAGCGGCTCACGACACCAGTTCTGTGTTGGTTCATTACTCTTCTTTGTCTTCGTACGTAGTGTTCTTGGTTGGCCACGCCTCTTTTAACTTGCTGTTCTCGCAACCTGACCATGGTTGTAGATTCCCAGTCATCTCTTGGTTCTCGTAAACAACTTACTTCTCGTAGAGCATTCAGAATGTCTGTCTGGTCCATGGCTCGTCCGCCTTCCACAGTAGCCCTACCTGCAAGTCTGTTAGCCTGATCATTCCTTTGTACACCCGCATGCCATGGCACGAAGATGAAACTAAACTTTGCAAGTTGAGACCACTCCAGAGACAGAAGCCACTCTCCCCGGAACCATCTCTATCATCCTGAGCATACTCAATAAGTCACTAAGGACATATGTCCGATTGAATGTATGTGTCTCGAGCCATGTTATTGCTTTACTTAATGCCACGACTTCCATAGTCAGGCTGCTTGTGGTCAAAACAAAAGCGCCAGACTCCTCATTCACGCTTTTCCCTCCGGTCTGAGCCGTAAAGGCCCATGAACTTCTCACTCCTTGGACGACCTACCCATTCGTGTAAATGACAACATCATCCTCTAACGAATTCTCAAAGATCAGAGCCTGTACTTTCGCCTCCACAGCAGCTGGATTTTCTTGTCTGCATTTCCTGTCTAGTTGGATGCACACTGAAATGGATGTACAGAACTATGCTGGCACTTGTACCCACACCTCGCCAGGTTCTAAGTATTCAAGTGAACACACCTGCTGAAGAATGTCTTCAGCTTGACCCATCCACGACTTTCCTCTTTTTAACCTGCTGCCCTTTACCTTCTTAATCTCGATGTGCAGTGGATGTTAAGTGTTTGCGTTGACTCTGAGATAGGCACGTGCTTGGCAAAATTGTATTCTCTCCCTCATGGTTGGGAAATCGAGAAGGTAGCGCATCGCCCCGCATGCTGTATCTCTTGTACATCCAAGAATAATGAACACAGCTTCGTTCTGAATCCTTTTCATCCTTTCTATATGCTGATGACTGAGAGCCAGGATCGCCTTCGCCTACTCCAAAACAGAAAAGACCAGACCCTCGTAAAGAAGACATAGATGGCGCTGCTCACGGTTTGCCGCCGCCATCACCCGCATCGCAGACAAACCCCGCTTGGCCTTTGTTGTCGCCTGGTCTACATGCTCAGTATAAGCTAGGCTTCTATCAAATCGTATCCCCAGGTAATTCATCGCCTGCGTTCTTTCCACCGTCTCTGAACCCAGATTTATAGTTAGCATTGAGGTGTTGACAATATGGTTATTCAAAGAGAGCCATGTCACTGTTGCCTTTGTTGGGTTGACCATTGCCTTAGCTTCAACACACCAAGTGCCTATGCGACTGAGTTCGGTTTGTAGTTCTACAGCAACCTTATCTCTATCCTTGCCCTGACAATACACTGAAACATCGTCTGCATACGACAATGTCCTCCCCGGTCCTATGATTTGCTCGCTGGTGTTTCTCTTTGCTGCAGCGATTAATCTTGAAGACGTTTACAACAGAGTACCATTGGATTTTTTAATGCTTCAGCTTCTTGCACTCAAGATAAGTCCTTTCCTCCTTAGTTGTATCGCTGCAGCTCTCTTCCAACGAAAAGTAGTCTTTAAATGCGACAGTTGGACTTCAGAACCAACATCAATATATCCTAGCCTACCACAGGGATCACAATTATCTCCGGTACTGTTCAAGGCCTGCTCGATTCTGTCACTTTTTAGCCACTGCGTATTAAGAATTAAAATAAATATAGTCATTTGACTATATTCTGTACAACAAAATGCACACAACAAAAGGAGACAAGGCTAGTTCTCATAGGAGTGACATGCATCTGAGAAGACAAATGAAAGTCAACAGTATATCCCGAACATAGCCAAAATATGCCTAACATAAGGTTCCCACTTGTGTAAGCATAATAACAAATGTAGACCAATGAACAAGTCCTTCAAGAAACAAATGAAGATCGTAAATTGATTAGAGAAATTAGACGTAGACAGTCAAAATTTTTTGGGCATGTTATGAGAAGAAATGGATTGGAGAATTTGGTGACAACTGGTAAGATCGAGGGGAACAGACCAAGGGGAAGACCTAGAAGCAAGTACCTTGATGGCTTGGCCTTGTGGCATGGTCGAGACAGAAACACGGAGCTGATCCACGACTCTGGTGATCGAGTGAGATGGCAGAACATGACCGCCCACGCTTACCGGCATGGCACATGATGGATGGATAGCAATACGCTATATACACAGAAAAATGAGGAATACTAGTACTCATGGAAATAGCCTACAACCGACCGACAAATGAAGGCCTCGAATTTACAGGCTTCGATAGGGACTAGATACTAACATTCCCAGACACTTCTATCAGCTTAAGAGTCAGACCCATCTATAAAGAAAATACACATTAAGATCGTTCTTACCTGTTCCTTTTATCTGACGTATCTGATGTGGACATATCTAGTCAAGAGCATTTATACCAAGTACGACCAATGCTATTATCTTTTTGGCGCATTTACAAATTTCCGTCTGCGTCTATTTCGCTGCATCACACGTCATGTCATTTCCCACCTTCGCGTGGGCGTAATTTCCTTTGGACCAGGAGTACCTTCATTCACACCCTTCTCGGGTGAATGACTCCATTCACGCTGGTCTGTTTCACACTCCACTGATTCTGCCCGGTTGGCCGTACGTATGATCCTGGCACTTCGCAGTTTTCTGGCGTTTCTTTTGAGCCCAATATTTCACACATTCTACAGTGCAGACTAAATTATCTACCAGCCTATCCATCATACATTTTTCCTGATTGACTGGCCATCACACCTGTGACCGTGGGCAGTTTGGATTACTGGTCGTCGTCGTGTGTAATCTTACGTCATAGCTTGGTAGAGAGTGGCTTTGTACAATGGCGCGCGATTTGGTGTCATATATGGATAGTTGCTGAGAAGCATGATTTTATCCCTCTAGCGCAGACTCCCCTGCCATACACTGCAAGGTATTATATTGGCAGTACATGACAATGACAGTTAAGCTGTTCACAAAAGCTATCACCTTCTCCTTTTCTGCTGTCTGCAGTTCGTTCGTAGACTTATATTATTAATATCCACGGTTGCAGTTTTAAATAAAGAACGTTTTGTGCAATAAATCATTATCCTTTAAACTTAGAAAAAGAATTCTTGCATGTTACATAGAAACAATTTTAACACACGGCTGCGAATGTTGGACAATTATTAAACAGGTGAAAATATCCCCGGACGCCTTGGTGATGTGGTTTTATAAGAGAATACTGAATATTAATTGGACAGCCAAAATAAGCAGTCTTGACATTTTGAGGGAAGTTAAGTCTCAAAGACAACTAATCACAAACATCAGAAAGAGGCAGTCATCGTTGTTTCTGGCTACGTTATGAGAAGACAAAGAAATGGAACATGTTCTGACAACAGGACAGATTTGCGGAAAGAGAGATAGAGGAAAACAGTGGGAACATATTCTTGACAGCCTTGTGTCATGTCACGGAAGGGACTGATCCATGCTGTCAGAGATCGCAATTTTCGGAGAGGCATGATAGCCCACACCAGCCGACAAAGCATTGTATAATGGATGATGACTCCAATATTAATTAATATATTGTTTAAATATCTATGTCTTATGCCCTTAGCAGAGTCTGTCCAAACGTTTATTTAATCGCATAGTTTGTTAGAAATTGTTTAAATATCTATGTCTTATGCCCTTAGCAGAGTTTGTCCAAACGTTATTTAATCGCATAGTTTGTTAGAAATTGTTTAAATATCTATGTCTTATGCCCTTAGCAGAGTTTGTCCAAACGTTATTTAATAGCATAGTTTGTTAGAAATTGTTTAAATATACATGTTATGCCCCTAACGGAGTTCGCTCCAACGTTGTTTCGCATTACACATCACTTCGTATACGCCAATGTTATTTAACATAATATAGTGTGTTCATTATATAATATACTAGCTGACCCGGCCCGGCTTCGCCCAGACTCTGGTGGGGAGCATCTCATTTAATTCATATAAGTAGTCATATAAGTTCTCGTTCCCGTTACCGACTATCTGTCTGTCTGTCTGTCTGTCTGTCTGTCTGTCTGTCTATCTGTCTGTCTGTCTGACCCGGCCCGTCTTCGCCCAGACCCTGATGGGGAGCATCTCATTTAATTCATATAAGTAGTCATATAAGTTCCCGTTCCGACTATCTATCTGTCTGACTGTCTGACCCGGCCCGGCATCGCCCAACTCCTGGTGGGGAGCATCTCATTTAATTCATATAAGTAGTCATATAAGTTCCCGTTCCCGACTGTCTGTCTGTCTGTCTGTCTGTCTGTCTGTCTGTCTGTCTGTCTGTCTGTCTGTCTGTCTGTCTGTCTGTCTATCTATCTATCTGTCTGTCTGTCTGTCTGTCTGTCTGTCTGTCTGTCTGTCTGTCTGTCTGTCTGTCTATCTATCTATCTATCTGTCTGTCTGTCTGACCCGGCCCAGCCCATGGTGGAGAGCATCTCATTTAAATTATATAAGTAGTCATATAAGATCCCGTTCCCGACTATCTGTCTGACTGTCTGTCTGTCT
The DNA here is from genome assembly GCA_014155875.1 of Cepaea nemoralis. NCBI lineage: Eukaryota > Metazoa > Mollusca > Gastropoda > Stylommatophora > Helicidae > Cepaea > Cepaea nemoralis. The sequence goes on along the minus strand of JACEFZ010020734.1, from coordinate 11,582 downwards.
TGGGTAAATGTAGGAGGGAGGAGGAAGAGGGAGGTGGAGGAGGGAAGAGGAGGGAGGAGGAGGGAGGAGACAGGAGGAGTAGGGAGGAATAGGAGGGAGGAGGAGGAGGAGGGAGGAGTAGGGTGGAGGAGGAGGCGAGGAGGAGGGAGGAGGAAGAGGGAGGAGGAGGGAGAAGGAGGGAGGAGGAGAACGCAGGAGGAGAAGGGAGCAGGAGGAGGAGAGGGAGGGAGAGGGAGGAGGAGGGAGGAGGAGCAGAGAGAAGGAGGAGGGAGGAGGCGGAGGGAGAAGGAGAGAGGAGGAGGAGGGAGGAGAAGGGAGAAGGAGGAGAAGGAGGGGGAGGAGGAGGAGGAAAGAGGAGGAGAGAGGAGGTAGAGGGAGGAGGAGGAGGGAGGAGGAGGAGTGAGGAGGAGGAAAGGGAGGAGGAGGAAGGAGGAGGGGGAGGAGGGAGGAGGAGGAGGGAGGAAGAAGGAGGAGGAGGGAGAAGGAGGGATGAGGAGGAGGAGGGAGGAGGAGGTAGAGGGAGGAGGAGGGAGGAGGAAGAGGGAGGAGGCGGAGAGGGAGGAGGAGGAAGGAGGAGGGGGAGGAGTGAGGAGGAGGGAGGAAGAAGGAGGAGGAGGGAGGAGGAGTGATGAGGAGGAGGGAGGAGGAGGAGGAAGGAGGAGAGAGGAGGAGGAGGGAGGAGGAGGAGTGAGGAGGAGGAAAGGGAGGAGGAGGAAGGAAGAGGGGGAGGAGGGAGAGGAGGAGGGAGGAAGAAGGAGGAGGAGGGAGAAGGAGGGATGAGGAGGAGGAGGGAGGAGGAGGAGGGAGGAGGAGGAATGTGAAGGGAGGAGGAGGTATAGGGAGGAGGAGGAGGGAGGAGGAGAAGGGATGAGGAGGAGGGAGGAGGAGGAAGAGGGAGGAGGAGGAATGTGAAGGGAGGAGGAGGGAGGAGGTAGAGGGAGGAGGAGGAGGGAGGAGGAGGAGTGAGGAGGAGGAGAGGGAGGAGGAGGAAGGAGGAGGGAGGAGGAGGAGGAGGAGGAAGAAGGAGGAGGAGGGAGAAGGAGGGATGAGGAGGAGGAAGAGGAGGAGGAAGAAGGAGGAGGAGGAATGTGAAGGGAGGAGGAGGGATAGGGAGGAGGGGAGGGGAAGAGGAAGAGGGTAGGAGGAAGAGTGGAGAGGAGGAGGGAGGAGGTAGAGGAAGGAGGAGGAGGGAGGAAAAGGGAGGAGGGAGGAGGAGGAGAGGAGGGAGGAGGTAGGAGGAGGAGAAAGAGGGAGGAGGAGGGAGGAGAAGGAAGGAGGAGGAAGAAGGAGGAGGAGGAAGAGGGAGGAGGATGGAGGAGGGAGAGGGAGGAGAGGGAGGAGGAGGAAGAGGGAAGGAGGAGGAAGAGGAAGGAGGAGGAAGAGGGAGGAGGATGGAGGAGGGAGAGGGAGGAGGGGGAGAGGAGGAGGGGAAGAGGAAGAGGGTAGGAGGAGGAGGGGAGAGGAGGAGAAGAAGGGAGAGAGGAGGGAGGAGGAGAAGGAGGTAGGAGGGATAGGAGGAGGGAGGAGGAAGAGGAAGAGGGTAGGAGGAGGGGGAGGGAGGAGGAGGAGGAAGGAAAGGGAGGAGGAAGAGGAGGAGAAGGGAGGAGGAGGGTGGAGGGAGGAGGAGGAGGTAGAGGGAGGAGGAGGGAGGAGGTAGGAGGAGGAAGAGGGAAGAGGGAGAAGAAGGGAGAAGGAGGAGGGAGGATGATGAGGGAGAAGGAGGCAGGAGGAGGAGGAGGGAGGCAGGAGGAGGAGGGATGAGGAGGGAGAGGGAGGAGGAGGGAAGATGAGGGAGGAGGGGGGAGGAGGCGGAGGAGTAGGAGGGAGGAGGATGGAGGAGGAGGGGAGAGGAAGAGGGAGAAGGAAGAGGGAGAAGGAGGAGGGAGGAGGGAGAGGGATGAGAGGGAGGAGGAAGAGGAGAAGGGTGGAGGAGGAGGTAGAGGAGGAGAAGAGAGGAGGAGAGAGTTCGCCATTCCGAATTCATACTCGTCTAGTTCTTCCCTTCTACACGACTGTAGATAACTTCCTTACACATAAAAAGATGAATTGTTATTGATATTGCCGTGGCATGGAGGAATATCAGCAGCAGAGTTGATCCAAAAAACCAAAGACTGAGATCTACGGAGAGCCATGAACGCCTACGCCAGCCGGCACGGCACCCGATGATGATGATTGCCGTGTGACGATTCTGTGTAGTCACGTCATTTTCTTCCCTTTCCCTAGCGTTTTGGTTCGGGGATTCTTTCATCATCATCATCATATATTTACGTACGTATTTTGGGAGGGGGAGGAGGGAGGAGGAGGAAGAAGAAAAAAAAACTATGACAGTTGACAGCTCTGGAATGAAAGGAAGGCGTGTAGAAAATTTCATCTCAATCGGATGGGCCGTTCGCGAACAAATAAAGGACATACATATTTACATACATACATATATATATACATACACTTTGTTTTATAGATATAGATGTTATGCCCTTAACGGAGTTGGCTCTTATGGGCGTTTGCACCAACTTAGTCTACTCCAATGTTTTTTTTAACATAATATAGTTTGTTAGAAATTGTTTCAATATATATGTTATGCTCTTAACGTTGTTTCGCACTACACATTACTTTCAAACAAGACGTGTAATGTTCCTAATGTTATTTAACACTTCCGGTCCCCAACATGGCGGTTAAGCATTGAACCGTTAAGGCCTCTGGCGTGTTCATGTTTGTACCTACGGTTTGCATTCGCATTTTCCTCATGTTGGACTGGTAGTAAATGATTCCGTCGCCCTGCTACTGAGTGAGTGCGTGGAGCGACATTGTGAGCTGTGAAATTTGTGTGGAATGCTTTTACATCTGTCCGCTGTTTGCGCAGTGAACTGCATGTTCAGGATAATGGCCGGCGGTTGCTGAATTGACTGGTTTGCTTTTTCGGTTCATGAGTGCATTTTTCATGAGACTCGTGGGAGTCGTCGCTGGAGCTACGGAGTTCGTGCTCTGTGTGGCGCTTTTTGCGGGTCTCCCAGCGGAAAGAGACCGAGGCATGTGGGATAAAACCCGGGACAATGAAGTCATTCTGGTGACTGCCGATTCCATCGAGGATGAACTGTACTTTTCGTGGAAGACTTTTGTGTTGTCATTCTGGCGGCGGTATTAATTATGCACAGTGTACCTGTGCGGGCTGTTGGCTTGCCGAGACTCCTGTCTGTTTCACTTTTCACAATGGGCAGTGAGGAGCATTTTGTGTGGTATTCACTGGCACAGGAACGGAGCATAATGGGGACGATCCGTTGCCGTGAAGTTGGAACCGCGACTAACTAACTAACTAATGTTATTTAACATACTATAGTTTATTAAAAATTGTTTCAATATATATGCCATGCCCTTAACGGAGTTTGCACTAACGTTGTTTCGCACTACACATTACTTTCAGACAAGACGTGTAGGTGGCCGGTGTGTTCTCTTGGGCAGTAGCACTTGGGGCTGCCAAGCTGGAATCTTCTTGGCGATCAACTCAGAATGTCAGAACGAGGTCAGGCCTCAGGCAGGAGACCAGGCTCAAGCTGGAAGTGTCAACTCCACCCGTGGAGGAGCCCGAGGTCGCAACCCATTCAGGCGGCGCCGTAGGCCTAACCATCAGTAGATTTCATGTTTGTAACTTGCACTAACTTCAACCAGCTGTTTAATCCAGCTGTTCAACCAGCTGATGACTAGAAATTAGAAGTATTCATGCCGTCTTAAATAATTGTTTAATGTAAGGTTATTATCTTTAATTCGAATGAAAATGAACAACAGTGTGTTTGAAAATAAAACTAAGATTTGATGATTCTTTTTATGATTAATTATTCATCATCATCATCATCATCATCATCATCATCATCATCATCATCATCATCATCATCATCATCATCATCATCATCATCATCATCATCATCATCATCATCATCATCATCATCATCATCATCATCATCATCATCATCATATTTCACTTTTGTTGAGGAGTAGTTGACGCTCCAGCGGCTGATGGTAGCACTAGATAGTGTCATTCCGTGTGATTGCACAATGTCTTTGATGCAGTCAATCCATTTTCTTCTCTGGCGTCCTCTTGCTCTCGTAGTAGTTTTTTTAAATTTTTTTTAATTTTTTGACGTAGGTTTTGGTAGTTTACAGTGTTGCATTCTACTAAGATGACAATTTGATCTTCTGTATTTTAATATATGTGACACAAAGTATTGATCCCATTGTCTGTCTGATAACATCGTTTCTTATTCAGTCTGGGATAGTTAAGTTGGCAACTCTCCCCAAGCATATCATCTCATGTGTTGATTTTGCGTAAGTGTGATTTGGATAATGTAGCATAAGGTTGGTGTGAATATGCTATTTATTATCTGTCGCTTTGAGGACATATGTATATTTGGATGTTTCAGTATGGGTGATAGTTGATATATAAGCGCACTTGCTTTTTGACATAAGATTTCGATTTCTCTATCTGTTCTGCCATCTTCTGTGATAATACTAATGATTGAAAGTAAGCTTTCTCGTGTATAACTTTAATGTTTACATCCACATGTTTTGTATTTGTTAGCTGTCTTAGATGTTTACAAATGCCGATCTGATTATAATTGTAAGTTATACAAATAATTTTCTGTATTCACCTAAATGAAGATACCACATTCATTTTTCAATTTGCGTCTAAAATTACGTTGCTGTGAAATTTTCAACAAGTAGAGCGTGCAAATTAAGCTTGAGAGCTGCCGAAAAGAAATTGTTTGGTATGGTCTCAGTGTACGATGGTAGACAGATAATCTATTTATGGGGACAATTGCTATGGTCACTGACCAGTATGGTCACTGCCAAGAGGGTAAGCAATGGCAGACTATCCTCTGTACAGACGTCTTGAAGCAATCCAAGAAACAATGGAGAAAAACTGTTACGGTTAAAGTTCGGCATATGACAAGCCAAAGGATGGTGATGAAGTTGATTGCACATCCTTTGCAGGACGTTGCAATCAACCACATCATTTATTAGTTGTTTGTTATTTACTCGGCAATTTAGTTCAGTAGTTTCCCATTGCCTTTTTGAACGACTGACGCCTCATCCCCTCATGTTCCTCTTGCACCTTGCGGTGTCGAGGTGAAGTATAAACAGCGGGAAAGTGTCCGTTTACGAGCTTCATATATGGAGATTACTATAGATTATGTTATTCCCTCTGTCAATCGTTTGCATGGTCGGCCTCTTCTTCTGGTTCCACTTGACCTGTACATTACTTGTTGTGGTATACTGTCACGCCGCATACAATTGAAAACAGTCCAGAGTAATCTGTTTCCAAATGGCCCGGTCTGATTTTGAACTCTCGACTGTATGATGGGGACTTGTGAAACTGAGCGTCTCACTACACCCCCCCCCCCTCCCAATTGTGATGATGATGATATTTAATAAACTGTCTACCGGTCATCGGACTGAATCATCTATCACCCATATCATGTGCCATGCTGGTCAGCACGGGGGTTTATACTTCGTGTACACCTCGGAGGAGCAAATGGATCACCATAGTCTGGTTAGAATGAGGCAGCGAGGAGTGACGAGAGGATCCGGCCGACGCTCGACACTCAGAGGAAAGGCGAGACGGACATATAATCAGATTGCTACTGGAACTATTAGTGTTGGAACTTTTCGCTGGTTGCTGAGGATGGGGACGGAGCGCTTATGGGAATGTCCAGAATGCTGTGATGTCGGTTCCTAGATCAATCAATCAATCAATCACTTTGTGATCTCAAGACGATCACCGGTCTTGAATCAGTTCTGTGTTCTTGTCCTGGTTATAGCACTTGTCCTAATTACAGCATTTAGCCAAGCCATCTAGGTATTGATGTCTTTGCTACATCTACATTTCTTTGTTACTTCTATGTATTTATTTCTTTGGTAATTCTATGTATGTATTTCTCTTTCTGGGGGCATGAGTGGTCTCGGAGTATGGTGTCCGCCTCGAGTGCTGGCGAGGGCCGGGATTTTTTCACGTGAACTACTAGTAACAAAATTTGCCTTCGTCTCTGGATAGTGAGATCGGGCGCCCGTGTGAATTGTTGCGCACGTAAAATAATCCCTCGGCAATTGGAAATCGAAAAAAACAGTAGCCCAACTGCGCTGCCCGGGCAAAATTGTGAGTTAAAAATCTACCCAAAGTATTTCAGGATCCTCGCCAATGCTACTGAGTTCGTGCACTGAGATGAGATTCTGCGGACTCATGCTTGAGTTAGGAGTAGAAAGGATCACTTATGGGTTACACCCGTGTGCCGTGATGCTGATCCGTCGACTAAACTAAACTGTATTTATTTCTTTGCTACTTCTACGTCTTATTTATTTTTCTGCTACTTCTACGTATGTATTTCTTTGTTATTTCCACGAATATATTCTTTGTTACTTCTACATAGTTGCCTCTTTGTTACTTCTACATATTTATCGCTTTGTTACCTCTATGTATATATTTCTTTGTTACTTCTACATATATATTTCTTTGTTATTTCTACGTATATATTTCTTTGTTACTTCTACGTATATATTTCTTTGTTACTTCTACATATATATTTCTTTGTTATTTCTACGTATATATTTCTTTGTTACTTCTACGTATATATTTCTTTGTTATTTCTACGTATATATTTCTTTGTTACTTCTACGTATTTCTCTCTTTCTACTTCTATGTACGTATTTCTTTGTTACTTCTACATATTTATCTCTGTGTTATTTCCTCTTGCTCGTCTCTCATCAAGTTGCCAGCTGTCGCTAAGTTTTGACGTTTGTTACTCCCCAAAGCATGCCAACAATATCCTGAATGTCTACAGCAATTTGACTAGTCAATTCGCAGTTTTCGTCTGCTCCTTGTAGAACTGCTTCACTTGTTTATTTCTGTCCGCACACGACAATCTTTACATTTTCCTGGTAAATTATACTTCTACTGCCAAAAGATGTTTGTCTCGTTGTCTGATTATTTTTCAGATCTTTTTTTTTTAAAGTTGCATATCCCTTACAGGACGTTGCAGTCGACACCAGCTGTTGATGTGGCCTTACATGCATAAAATATGACATGAGCATCTTGAAATTTTCGAGTAGAAATAGGTCTTTGAGAAATAACACGAACAATAACATGAAAAATCATGTTTCTAGAAAAAAGGAATAACATCAACAAAAACACGAGAATTCAGATTTAAAAAAAAGAAATAATTAACATGTTATAACATGTTGAATGTGTGTGTATGTGTGTGTGTGTGTGTGTGTGTGTGTGTGTGTGTGTGTACGCGCGCGCGCGTGTGTGTGTGGGGGTGGAGGTAGAAATAACACCAATAACATAAGAAATCAGGTCATTTAAGAAATAACACAAATATTAATAGAAATCAAGTTTTCTGAGAAATAACATGAGAAATCAGGTTTTCTGAGAGCGTTGCTTCTTCTTGTGGTTCGAGAACGTCATGCGAAAAGTGAAAAAAAAAAAAAAAAAAACTTGGTACCTGAGTGAATGCAACGTTGATATATAATTTTCTTAAGAGTAAATTGTATAAACACACTAGTAAAATATGCCAAGATTATTATACTGGTACAAATAACCGGACACTAGTGGTTGCAGTTTATTTGCGGCGTGACTTGAAAGAAATGAGCAGTACAGCGTATTTGTTTCAATAAAGGGAAACCACTGGGAAAATTCGGCGCACACACATGGTTACTGAACTTGATGATGCCATTTCATCAGGTCATCGGCTATTTTTATTTTAACGTCTATGTAAACAAAAACATTAAAGTGGTTAGCACGACTGGCTACCGGCCCGGTTGTCTTAAGTTCGTATCCTCATAGTGGTTGATTGTTTTTAACATTGACCTGGGCTGTCATGTCCACTCATACTAAAATGCCAGTGCCCATTAGTCTATAACAATATGGGTCTAGCATCATATAGCATACAGCCAAACGCATCAAGGCGTGTAAAGGGCCCTTTATTTACATCTTCATTTCAAGTGTACTCTGAAGAATACGTGATCCTCAAGGAGTACGAGAAATTAAACAAACCGGACTGAGTAAAGTTGTAAAACCACAGTTGAGTAAATCAACAAAAATGATAAGTGCAGTATGTCAGGTTTACAAGAACAATCATAACTGGAAGAAGATTAATGTTGTAGCTAGAATGTCTTCATCAGCACACATATAACATACAAACTACAAAATGACACTCATATAACTACATTACAACAAAAAAGTAACTTAGCTGAGGTTATAGAGCCATGTGTTTCCAAGGGCACACAAACTGAACTGAATCAATGAGCACAGAAAGCCCAAATCGATTGCAGTGAGCTCCGTGGGTCAGCTGACAGGAAGTGACAGAAAAGTGAAAGATATGGTTGAAATGGGAGTGGGGAAGGGAGGTAAATCACTGTAGGAAAGAAATTATTGGGATATGCACAGAGCAAAGGAGAGAGAGAGAGAGAGAGAGAGAGAGAGAGAGAGAGAGAGAGAGAGAGAGAGAGAGAGAGAGAGTAGAGGAGAGAGAGAGAAGAGGAGAGAGAGAGAGAGTCTACAGAGAGAAAGGCAGACAAAATAATTGTTGTTGTTTGTCCATCAAGAAAGATGATGACCATTCATTTCATCCAGTGGGGTTGAAAGTATGGAGCCGTGAGTTCTAAGATGGCTGATAAGGCCTATTTTGGCTCGAAATGTTCTTTGACAATGTGGGCAAAGAATGTTTGACGTTTCTGGAGGAGGATTTCCTGCAGTGGTTTTTCTGCTTTGTCTTTTCTTCACAGCTCTTGCAGTCCTGGTTGCCTCACAAGTGACTGCACCCTTGCGTAATGATGCACGCCACGAATTTCGGTCTCTGGCTGTAGTCTCCCAGGTGTCATGATGAATTCCAAAAGCATTCAGTGAGATTTTCAGAATGTCTTTAAAGCGTTTCATCTGGCTGCCTTGGAAGCGTTTACCACAACGGAACTCGCCGTAAAAAAAATTCATTTAGGGAGTCTGTGATTTGGCATGCGAGTCAAGTGATCAGCCCAGCGAATCTGATTCTTCACCAGTATAGTGTGGATACTGGGCATGGAGGCTCTTTCTAGAACTTCAGTGTCAGGGATCTTGTCTTGCCATTTAATTTTCAGCAGCTTCTTAAGGCAGACTGTGTGGAAGTGGTTTAATTTCCTAGCGTTGTCGCTGACTAAACAGTCCAGGTTTCACAAGCATATAGCAGTGTGGATAATACAACTGCTTTGTAGACTTCAGCTTTGTTTGCAGGCTTATTCCATTTCTGTCCCATACATTCTTTGTACAGTCTGCCAAAGGCCGCGCTGGCCTTGGAGATTCTTGCATTCACTTCATCATCAATTGTGGCAGCTTGTGACACAGTGCTGCCAAGATAGGTGAATTTGTCCACAACACTTAGACTATGGCCGACTTCGTGGCTTAGAGGTTATGACTTTTCTCCGTAATCTCGTATACTCTCGTCGGTAACGTGATGACGGTTAGAATCAGCAGTGGTTCGAATCGCATCGGTAACTTACGGGGTATGTGAGCTAATCGCTCAGAAAGCAATTACAAACTACTGAGCGTAATCTTGCCAAGAAATCAACATACAGCTGAAAGATGCTGGTGTTGACAGCGATGTCCTGTAAAGGATATGAAAAAAAAACAAAAAACTTAGACTATGACCATTCACTTTGATATTCGGCACAGTGTGATTATTCCCTCAAGCTGGATGGTACATAACTACAGTCTTCTCCAAATTGATATTGAGGCCAAAGTTGGCACAGGCATGTGAGAAAGCTGAAACATTATGTTTCATGTCCGTCTCTGAGTTGGCGTATAGAGCACAATTATCAGCAAACAGGAGCTCTCTGACGGTGTCATTGTCAATTTTGGTTTTAGCTTTCAGCCTTCTGAGATTGAATAACTTTCCATCCATGCGGTAGTTGATGTCTATTCCAATGTCGTTGTTCTCGAAGGCATTCGTCAACATAGCTGAAAACATGAGGCTGAATAGTATTGGTGCCAGGACACATTCTCACTTCACTCCACTGGTGACAGGAAAGGGCTCAGACAGTTCACCATTTTCCTGTACTCTTGCCTGCATCCCCATATGAAATAGGCACTTTTTGGACAAATTTTCGTGGACAGCCATATTTTGCCATAATTTCCAGCCCTTTCTCTGCTGACTGTATCAAAAACCTTTTTAAGGGAATAGGGTTTGCTCTTTTAGTTTTCCCTGTTTTTTCTTTCTTTGTATGTCGACCACAGTTTGGGGTACCCACCAACCGCGGCTAGCTGGTTAGGTGTGATGGAGCAGACAATTTTTAGGGCACCTTTTCTACCCCCTTCCTCATGCTATGGAGGTGAGCAGTATGTTCCTATAGAGGGCTGCTCAGTCGCTCAGGGAGCTGCCGAATCCCACTGCTGCTCCGGTCAGTGGATGATCATATGGCCTGAGCCGCCTGGTCTGCGACTACGGCTGCCAGCGTACCCACGCCTGCCGCTCGCCACAGGGCTTGAAGGTGATAAATGATGTTGGATGAAGAATGACTTGCGCGATGAATTGGATTAAAGTGAGGAAGAGTTGCGCAATTCGTCGACCTCACTCTCTCGCCTGAGTCCATCTGAATCCAGTGGCAGGACGGACAATGTCAAGACGACTGGAGACGAATACAGGTGCAGTTGGATGACCAGGGCTCTCTACGTGCCTTGCCGTGCTCGTTACGATCCACAACGCTTTGCGGGTGTAAACGCCGTCTTGCCCGTTGAATCAGGAATGATTTCTTCGCGCAATCTGCCGGATCTTGTCTTCAATGCTGGATAGGCATACCCTACTTCACAGCTTGGTTTGACACTTAAATCGGCTACCCACGCCTGGTTTAGCCAGCCTCTCACAGCTGTTGCCCGCGACGGTGACCGCTGTCGCCTGCTGATAGCTATAGGAGCCACAGGCGTGAGCTGGGTGTCAGGCTTGGACCATGGGGGGTGGGTCCTGAAAAAGGGCATGAGATCATCCTTACCAAAGGTGCTACCAATGCCCGACACCCCTTACCCCCTATCTCTATAGTGGGGAAATGGGGGAAGGGGGAAAAAAAAGGTTATATGAATTTGTGTTGTGAAAATTGGACAATGTCAGTCAAGCTGAAAAAAAAACCGATGGTGCAGAATTGAGGAAAAAGCAAAGAAAACCATGGACAGATAAAAAACCAAAAGACGAAGTACTACAGGAGACAAATGTAACTGTAAATTTTTTAGAGAAATTTGACGTAGACAGTAAAAATTTTTTAGACAGTTATGGAAAAAATGTATTGGAGAACTGAGTATCAACTGGCAAGATCGAAGGGAACAGACCAAGAGGAAGTCCCAGAGGAAAATACCCGGATGGCTTTCCCATAGGAATGGGCGAGACGGGAAAACTGAGCTGATCCAGACTTGGGAATCGAGTGAAATGGTGAGTCATGACCGCCCACGCTTTCCCGGGATGGACATAATTGATTTATTAAGACATATGAAGGTTAAAACGACCATTAGGCAGATAACGGAGTTTCTGGGACGCATAGAGAGAGGTGAAGATTGTGATTAGACGGCTTGGTAACAC